>JAXIVJ010004896.1:5000-78719 GCA_036785665.1 Chirona hameri
AAGAAGTGAATATTCCTATGTTGTTGAACCATTTAAGTGCAATACCAATTGCAATACAATTGTGCAAGTTGCAACTGCAATTATTGCATTAACCATACTTTCTTAGCCCAGCAGCTCAACTTCTTTTCACTGGCCTGTATATGACATGGTGAGGGGTGTGCTGCTTCACCTAAACTAGACTGGCTGTGACAAAGATATATTTAGAACTATGGCATTACAGACCGAGCCGCTCATCTGCATGGCCGTTCAGGACAGGTTTCCTGCAGCGGAATTGGCCTCCATCTTGGATTTTTCTCTTCACAGTTGCATGTCTTTTTTATGGTGAACGTTGTGTAGTAAACTGTAAATAAACTCTTGGGATCCCCAACCCACTGGTTTACAACAAGAACAATATGAAGGAAACCCTTCTTTTAAAACGTGACCAGAAAATGGCAGCGCTTTTCCCTTTTCCCCCAGGCCCCAGGGCACCTGTCCAGAACGGCCAACCTCATTTTCCGCTTCCGAGAGACTGGAAGCCAGACTGGAAAAAATCCATGTTATTGTCAACATGTCCAGCATAACTCAGCGATTGCACAGACATTTTGCTGCAGCGTCCAGCGTAAATCACTGATTGCACTGAAATTTCAGCACAGCATCCAGCTTAAATGACCAATTTTACATCAATTTTGGAGCAGTGTCTAGCATAACCGACCGCGCTGAAATTTTGGCTTGTGGAGTGTTTCATTGAACATGTGGAAGCTGCAGCTGCCTGGCGGCTAAAGGTATCACCCCCTATCATGTTGTACAGCGACAGCCGCACTAGCTGCCTACCCCTCGTCTTGCACATTATCACGCATATCTCAAAGGAGAGGGGTCGTGTTCCAATTTTTCTCTAGGACAGGTACACACTCAAAGCTGAGATGCTGGGCCTGCTGAGCAAGCCCATGCACGTTGTGAGCAGACTTATGTTTGATTCCAGTGGAATCATCCAATTCCGGAATCAATTATGTTTTTTACAGGAATCTGAATCAGATTTGATTCTATTGGGTGGAGTTGACAGTGTTGGAAAAGTTCATGTTTGTTGGCTCCATATCCACCCACACATTTTGTACTCCCAAATTGTGACTGGTAAAAATATTTTTTGTACTCAGAAATATGTATTGTTTAGGCTTAGCTTAGTTTAGACTTGCCTACACAAAGACAAACCCAATTTCCAACTTGAACTGTTAACAAACCAAACAAAGTTACTACAAACAAAGTTATAAACAAAGCTACAAACAAAGTTAGCAGAATCTGACCCTCCCCCAAGTTAACATAATTTTGGCCGCCCGCAGGGAATAGGGATAGAATAGGACATCTATATTGTGAAAAATACTGTTATTTTCAATATAACTTGGAAAGAAACCAAACAAAACCTGCTTAAATAGGGTTTGCTATGCCCTAGAATGCTTAAATTGATCTGGTACAAAAAAATAAACAGTTTTGCTCTTTGGAGTTTTTCCATTTTTTGCCACCAGGGGCTTTTGCCAGCCGGTTTTAACCGGTAAAAAACAGGTGTATATCATAAGTACCCAAGATCCATAAATACCTGAGTCCATAAGTTCCAGAATCCATAAATACCTGAGTCCATAAGTTCCCGAGTTCATAAGAACCCAAGATCCATAAATACCCAAGTCCATAAGTTCCAGAGTTCATAAGTACCCAAGATTCAAAAGTATCAAAGATCCATAAATACCCGAGTCCATATTAACCTAACCTATCCTAGCCTAGCCTTACTTTACCTTACAGTAATCAGGATTTTTAGGCCTCAAGGCCTGTAGTACCCGCTCTCATCAAGCTCATGATTCCTGGCATGTCTCAGTCAGTGTCAGGTATGCTGAACCCGACGTGAGCCCAATGGCGTCCAATATAGCCTTGAAGGCATTCGGCGAAGGAGCGCAGACCACTGGATGGGAGGCTGTTCCAATCATTAACAATATGTGTGGCGAAGGCGAATCGTCTGACCCTTGTGGTCGCCGAGGACTTGCAGAGTTTGAAAGGATGGCGCCTCTAGTTAGACCATCTGCCAGTGTGAAGTAAACGCTTGGATTCACATCAACCCCACTGTGGAACAACTGATATGTGAAGATCATGTCGCCTCTGCGACGCCTATAGTAGAGAGATGGAAGCTTTAAGTATCAGAGCCTCTCTTCATATGGTTTGTGGCGAATGGCGAATGAACCTAGCCTAACCTAACCTAACCTCTTGGGTACTTGTGAATGCAGGGTACTTTTGAACGTTGGGCACTTATGAATCTTGGGTATTTATGGATTCTGGGTACTTATGGACTCGGGAACTTATGGACTCGGGGATTTATGGATTCTGGGTACTTATGAACTCGGGGACTCATGGACTCGGGGATTAATGGATCTTGGGTACTTATGAACTCAGGAACTTATGGACTCAGGATTTATGGATCTTGGGTACTTATGAACTCGGGAACTTATGGACTCTGGTATTTATGGATTCTGGGACTTATGGACTCAGGTACTTATGGATCTTGTGTACTTTTGAGCGTCCCCCTAAAAAAAACGGGCAAAAAAGTGTTTGCCACCTACTGCCAACCCTGGCCCTAAGTGACTCAAGATATTACTTTGAAATTCGGTTTGGGCATCGTCCATACTTGGTTCTCCAGTATCCTATTCCGGTTTTGGAATGTTTGGAAATTTGTATTTTATAGATTTTTTTATCTTTAAAAAATAATCAAATAATATTGAATATCAAATAATATTTGAGAAAAAAAAACGGAATATATATATTGGAAACCTAAGCATGGACGATGCCCAAACAAAATTTCAAAGCATCTTTAGTTTTGACTGACTTAATGATGAAGCATCATGATCAAAATGTGCTGACAATTCTTAGTGTATGTACTGAGTACTCATGCAGATACGCAATGTATACCTACCCAAACACATTTTCTTTTTCAGGACAACAATTCAGAACAATGCCAGAAAACTATTACATGGGGGTCATAAATACGAGGAAATGTGTCATGGAATTTGAGGACAGCGGCTAGGGAGTGCTGCTTCACTTTTTCGATTTTTTCCAGTCTGGCTATGGCCCAAGGAATAACATTTCAAATCATGAACTGATCTTCATATATCATTCAAATGATTTAAATGCTGGGGGCATGGCCCAGGCCACTTGCCCCCCCCCCCCTCCCTCCTGTATCCGCCCCTGCCAAATCTATTCCCCGGCCTCTCCGCTGTGGCTGTTGTGTTGCGAAGTTATGATAAATTAATTGTCGAGGCTCTTTAGCCATTGTGACGCTTTCAGCGCAGATAACCCGCGTGAAAGGCGCGTTGGAGTTTTGCTGACGGTGTGTTTGCCTTCGGAGTTGTGTTTGTCGGTATATGCGGCCTTGGGTTTGGTTTGTCTTTGTTTAAGCCTTTATTTTAATCCAGTGGCAGTGAGTGGATGGAGGTAATGGGGCACCACAATTGAAGCTATTGTAGATGGCGCTGATGATCAACTGCTACCAAGCGGACCGGCGGCTGTGCGTCCAGAGTGTAGGACGCATTGTTTACGGCGGAGTTTTGAAGATGTTAAATGGTACAGATGTGTTCAAACTTATACGAAATGTTGGTGTCTATGGTGCATTCGAAACCTGAAAGCATGTCTCGCGGAGGTCAATGGTTTGACCTCGGGAGGTCAAAGAGTGTCGGCGAGGTCAAATATCGGGCATCGCATAATTGTTTCCCTAAAGTACTTACCGAAGTCGTTTCAACGGCTAAATATTCCCACCAGCCTCTAGACGGTGCATAAAGAGTGATCTGACCGCCTCTGGTCACCAGTTGACCTCAGGTCACAACATACGTTTCCATTATGACTGATGGAAGAATGACGGTGTACCGCATATTTTGTATCTCCCAAAATCACTTAGATAACCAATTCTACTACCATCGCCTTCCCTTTATCCCACCGAAGGTGCACAAGAATTTGCACCTTCGGTGGGATCACAACTTGACCTATCCAGTTCACCGTTTGACCTCAGGTCACCTGGAAATGCGCTAATATCCATTTAACGAGCCGTCCAAATACTTATTCGTTGTTTACCGGCCGATTGTGTTCAAACTTATGCAATATGTTGGTGTCTATGAGTGTATTCGAAACCTGAAAGTATTTATCGCTGAGATCAATCGTTTGACCTCAGGAGGTCAAGGAGTACTTGCGATGTCAAATCTTGGGTACCGCATAATGTTTCCCTTAAAGTACTTACCGAAGTCGTTTCAACGGCTAAATATTACCGCCAGCCTATAGACTGTGCACAACTTGACACCTCCAGATCACCGTTTGACCTCGGGTCACCTGGAAAGGCGCTAATATCGATTTAACCAGCCGTCCAAATACGTATTCGTTGTTTACCGACCGATTGTGTTCAAACTTACCTTCGGTGGGTTAAAGGGAAGGCGATGATGATATAATGGTTTCTCTAAGTGATTTGTGGAGAGAAAAAAAACATGCGGTACACCGTCATTCTTCCATCAGTCATAATGGTAACTATGTTGTGACCTGAGGTCAACTGGTGACCAGGGGTGGTCAGATCACTCGTTATGCACCGTCTATAGGCTGGTGGGAATATTTCGCCGTTGAAACGACTTCGGTAAGTACTTAAGCGAAAAAGTTATGTGGTACCCAATATTTGACCTCGCGTGCCCTCTTTGACCTCCCGAGGTCAAACGATTGACATCCTGAGGTCAAACGATTGACCTCAGCGAGAAATTCTTTCAGGTTTCGAATACACTCATAGACACCAACATTTCGTATAAGTTTGAACACACCACTCTAACCCCTTCAAAGCTCCGCCGTAAACAATGCGCCCTATACTCTGACGCACAGACGCCGGTCCGCTTGCTAGCGGTTGATCATCAGCGCCTCTAGCGGCAGGAAATTTATTGTGGTGCCCCATTGTGGTGTTGGCTACAATTCAGTCCAACTTTGCAATGCATTGCCGGAGGTAAGAGGTAGACATTTTTTTCCGGATATTGGTCATTCCACCTTGTTTTATGTAATATGATTGTTCATTTTTATCGGAAAAACTCATTGTGGTGTTTTGTTTTAATTACAACAGACCAATATTTCGGTACATCTTGTTGTACCTTCCACAGCATCCATATTACATCAATGCATTGATGTAATATGGTCAAATTCTATGAGGAAAACAAAATGGGAAAAAAACCTGCGAAGCCCATCGGTACCGACATTTTCCCGTTTTGACGTTATAAGCTCCCCCATGAATTTGGCCAAAATTCAGATCTTCTCAGTTTTGGTGCTAGCACGGATTATTGTATAACGGATCGGAAACTCCGCGGCGGCACTTTGATGTTCGCGACCACCGGTCGATGCTAGCGCCTCTAGCGGACGATCGGATAAATAACTTTAGACAGGACATCGCGTAGAGCGCCCGTTCACTGAGGCTTAGCGGGGTTGGAAAAAAGTCCACTACGGCCATTTTCCAGTTGTTTGCCAAAAAAAACAAACACCATGGGAGGTGCGACACATCGATTGGAGACAACTTTTATAGTCGCCGCCATCCATCGGAGCCCCATATGTACCAACAGCCGGCTCGAACCAACTCCCTAACTAAGCAACCGAGACCCAACGACCGGCCGGCTCCAGCCAGGTCACCCATTGACCTGAAACCTAAAAATCGCATACTGTTAGACTCCTCTCATGACAGGCAACATGCTGATTCTTACCGCAATGCTCTAAGTTGCTTGGTTTGGAAGTTAACAGGGGGCCTGTCAGGCCCCCTCGTAGGGCGAAGGTGAAAAAAGCTCCCGTAGGGCGAGGGTTAAAGCTCACAAACTAACATGTAAATGGCATATGTGGTTTGAATTTAAATTAATGTATGTTAAGTATCCAAATGGTCATGCACACTGAGCAGCATACACCATACACCACTTTTGGTTTGGAAAATTGTGCTGGACTTAACATGCCAGGATGCAAATGACTGATGTCTGGGTCATAGGTGTTATACAGCAATCTTATAAGGAACAATGACTGGGAGTAGTAACTGCATCTGAGATGTCACTTGTCCTATAGGCCCATTGTTTTCTATTTTTAAGAAAATTTAAGTTGCATGTCCAGTGGTAATGTACTACTCCAACAGACTGGACCCCATATTATGTCCGGGATCTTGACCAGCACTGTGATTTTGGGTCATAGTTCACACATTCCCACTGCATTTACATTGTTGAACAAATTGAACTCATGATACATCATGGCTAAAATAAAGTTGTTAACATGTTCATTGTCCCAAAACACTGGGCATATCAGTGGGCGCCTGGCCTCTGCCTCAGCTCGCTCTGGCAAAAAGAATAACTGATGAGGCAATGCTAGCCAGTGCAAGACAGCAATACAAGACAGATACTAGTTGGTGCGGCTGTTTTGTTGTGTATATATTCGTTTTATTTTGCCTTGTCCTTGTGGCCATATATCTGTGTAAGCATATACCAACAACTCATTGGACTGCCACACTTTGTATTGCGCTGAATACAAATTTAAGCAGGGGTAACATGGTGATAATTATCTATAATTCTTAGGCAAGTTGATGTCTGAATTCTGATCCCTGTTTATCACTAAAACTGATGTTTTGAGACATACATAATTCATATTATACAGTCACTTTGTAAATGCATTGAAGTGAATCTGTGAACTATCCCCAAGTTTTGGCCCTTTGCTGGTCCCTGGTGGAAACCAAAAAATATTTCTGAGCACGACTGTGGTCCGTGATCTACAGAAACAGGGTTGGTCTCATTTTCTGGGAAACCATTGGTACCTGTACTGATAGGCATGGAAATATGTTTTATATGCAGTAACAGTATGTCAGCTAAGATGTAAATTTACTTAATAATTAATGTATGACAGGTTGAGAGTAAAATGGGCTGACCCAGCATTGTGATTGGGCCAGACACAGAGCACAACCTCCACTCTCTAAATTCCAATCACAATCAGGTACTTCCAACATTTACATTGGTGCATCCTGCATGAAATTACTCATCTGAACCACTTTTCCCATTTCAGAATGTCTATTTTCTACAACTCTTTGATCCATTGCTAGCAATTAACATTCACCTAGTCAGTACTGGTACCCATGACATTTCACTCTTCAACTCGAGCTGAGAGCTCAGTAAAAAAATTATTAACAGTTGATAAAGTCTTGCCACAGGTTTGGCTGTTTAATAGTCATGTAATTGTTATCACACCACATGATAAGGCCATAATATTCGCACAATCAACTCCTTCAAAGTTAGAAAACCTGCCCAGAGTGCACAAGCGACGCCGCGGACGCAGTCCACCACTCCAGCCGAGTTTTATCTCCATACAAGAAAAAGCAGACGCATATTTGAATTATCCAATGGATTCCATGATACTACAGGGTTGCGTGAAAACGTATCACATACTTTCAGCGTCTCAGACAAGTGGATATTTGTAGAAATCACAAAAAGAGTCACGGGAAAATACGTACGATTGTACAGCGGACGCGGAGAAATTCGCCGCAGTCCTGTCCGATGTTAGTTCAGGCTGTCCGCCGCTAGGGTGCCAAATGTTCCCCAAATTCGTAGAGAATCCCATCCGTTATACAATAATCCGTGGTGCTAGATAGCTAATTTTTGTTTGATTGAAAACGCAGACCCCAAATTTGATCTTAAAAAGTGTTAACATATCTCTCTTTGTTTGGGAGATATATCGTGCTCAAATCTGATTGGTCGAGCAATTGGGTAATTGCCAAACTGAAGAAAAAGATAGATCCTCATAGTCGATTTCATGGCGGTAGGTTCCTTCAAATTAGCCATATTTGGCTTTGTTTGAGAGATATATCAATTTTATTACAGCTAATTAAGCTAATTAGTTTAATTAGGTGGTGCTGATGAATTTCGAATTAATAAATAATTTTTCTATTTTTTTTTGTGCGAGGTATGATCAAATGACAGCGAAAAAAAACATGGGATCCGCCATGCACGAGCACAATTGCAAAAGCGACTCCATACACCCAACCTCTAATTGCAGTCAGTGTGGGTGGATCTACTAAAACCAAGTCTTTTCAGTTTTCCATCATCTCATGTGTTTCAGCAAAGAGAAAAGAAGGCTGTTACAATGATCATGCATGTTTATATATTTGTAGGCTGAAACAGCTTCACGTCAAGCTAAGGAAGTGCACAGCAGAAGTTGACTTGGTTGCCCATCTTCGTTGACCTCGATGGATAATGATAATACATTTCACCTCCAAGTCACGTAACCCACTTTTCTAACAGCCCTGTGTCCTCACCGACAATGAACAGCTAGTCATCTGAACCCCTTTTGACAACCTCCGTCTCGTGTTTCCACAGATGATGAACAGGTAGTCATCTGAACCCCTTTTAACAACCTCCGTCTCGTGTTTCCACAGACGATGAACACTAGTCATCTGAACCCCTTTTAACAACCTCCGTCTCGTGTTTCCACAGATGATGAACAGGTAGTCATCTGAACCCCTTTTAACTCTCGTGTTTCCACAGACGATGAACACTAGTCATCTGAACCCCTTTTAACAACCTCCGTCTCGTGTTTCCACAGATGATGAACAGGTAGTCATCTGAACTCCTTTTGACAACCTCCGTTTCGTGTTTCCACAGATGATGAACAGGTAGTCATCTGAGCCCCTTTTAACAACCTCCGTCTCGTGTTTCCACAGACGATGAACACTAGTCATCTGAACCCCTTTTAACAACCTCCGTCTCGTGTTTCCACAGACGATGAACACTAGTCATCTGAACCCCTTTTAACAACCTCCGTCTCGTGTTTCCACAGATGATGAACAGGTAGTCTTCTGAACTCCTTTTAACAACCTCCGTCTCGTGTTTCCACAGACGATGAACACTAGTCATCTGAACCCCTTTTAACAACCTCCGTCTCGTGTTTCCACAGACGATGAACACTAGTCATCTGAACCCCTTTTAACAACCTCCGTCTCGTGTTTCCACAGATGATGAACAGGTAGTCTTCTGAACTCCTTTTAACAACCTCCGTCTCGTGTTTCCACAGACGATGAACAGGTAGTCATCTGAACCCCTTTTAACAACCTCCGTCTCTGTTTCCACAGATGATGAACACTAGTCATCTGAACCCCTTTTAACAACCTCCGTCTCGTGTTTCCACAGATGATGAACAGGTAGTCTTCTGAACTCCTTTTGACAACCTCCGTCTCGTGTTTCCACAGATGATGAACAGGTAGTCATCTGAACCCCTTTTAACAACCTCCGTCTCGTGTTTCCACAGACGATGAACACTAGTCATCTGAAACCCTTTTAACAACCTCCGTCTCGTGTTTCCACAGACGATGAACACTAGTCATCTGAACCCTTTTTAACAACCTCCGTCTCGTGTTTCCACAGATGATGAACACTAGTCATCTGAACCCCTTTTAACAACCTCCGTCTCGTGTTTCCACAGACGATGAACAGGTAGTCATCTGAACCCCTTTTAACAACCTCCGTCTCGTGTTTCCACAGACGATGAACAGGTAGTCATCTGAACCCCTTTTAACAACCTCAGTCTCGTGTTTCCACAGACGATGAACACTAGTCATCTGAACCCCTTTTAACAACCTCCGTCTCGTGTTTCCACAGATGATGAACACTAGTCATCTGAACCCCTTTTAACAACCTCCGTCTCGTGTTTCCACAGATGATGAACAGGTAGTCATCTGAACCCCTTTTAACAACCTCCGTCTCGTGTTTCCACAGACGATGAACACTAGTCATCTGAACCCCTTTTAACAACCTCCGTCTCGTGTTTCCACAGACGATGAACACTAGTCATCTGAACCCCTTTTAACAACCGCCGTCTCTGTTTCCACAGATGATGAACAGCTAGTCATCTGAACCCCTTTTGACAACCTCCGTTTCGTGTTTCCACAGATGATGAACAGCTAGTCATCTGAACCCCTTTTGACAACCTCCGTTTCGTGTTTCCACAGATGATGAACAGGTAGTCATCTGAACCCCTTTTAACAACCTCCGTCTCTGTTTCCACAGATGATGAACAGCTAGTCATCTGAACCCCTTTTGACAACCTCCGTCTCGTGTTTCCACAGATGATGAACAGGTAGTCATCTGAACCCCTTTTAACAACCTCCGTCTCGTGTTTCCACAGATGATGAACAGGTAGTCATCTGAACCCCTTTTAACAACCTCCGTCTCGTGTTTCCACAGACGATGAACACTAGTCATCTGAACCCCTTTTGACAACCTCCGTCTCGTGTTTCCACAGACGATGAACAGGTAGTCATCTGAACCCCTTTTAACAACCTCCGTCTCGTGTTTCCACAGACGATGGACACTAGTCATCTGAACCCCTTTTGACAACCTCCGTCTCTGTTTCCACAGACGATGAACAGCTAGTCATCTGAACTCCTTTTGACAACCTCTATCTTGTGTTTCCACAGATGATGAACGGCCAGAAGTTTTGTCTGAAGTGGGACCACTTCAGGACGAGCGTCACGTCCGTGTTCAACAACCTCAGGCAGGACGAGGAGCTGGTTGACATCACGCTCTGCTGCGAGGGTCACAAGATCAAGGCGCACAGGATGATGCTCTCTGCCTGCAGCCCCTACTTCAGGGAGCTGCTCAAGGTATGTGGGGCTTCCTATGGTTGGTGCTAATCGGCGCCATATAACCCGAGCAGTTGCAGCACCCCGAAGGCGAAATTATCGTTATTGTTATGGAGTATTTGTGTGTAGTGGGAGATGCAAGTGTGTCTTACCTTGCACACAATCATCTGCTTTCTAAATACTTTTCCCAAAGCATATCTGATGATGATTTCGTTGAAGTTGGTCAAGTCATGGTTCTTCACCAGTAACTTTTCAAACTCCGTTTTTGTACTCGTTTTTGTAGTTTAAGAAAACTCAGTTTCTTAAACTCTGTGTATTACTTTCCTCCTAAGCAGGGTTATTGTTGGGCAATGTATCATCATTGATCATGCTAGTCATTGTGTGTGCCAATAAGCCCCATTTATCATCACCTCCAAATGGTTTTATTGTTATGGGGCTGCAATTTGATAGCATCCACATGACTGCACCCCTTTCGCATATTATCTTACACATTGGGTCATGTCTCAAATATTCAGTATTATACTTGAATACCGCGCAGCCAGTGTCCCAAAATTACATTTTTGCTTGGGTGTCGGAGTGGGAAATTCGGCCAAAAAAGACAATGAGAGGGGATAATTATGTAGAAAATTGTACAATGTTGATTTCTCTTTTGAATATGAAAAGCAGTAGTTTTGGTCGAAATCATGTATTTTTAGACAATATTTATGTCAGAATACCACAATTCATAATTGGGGAGTGGAAAATTCACTCTTTAAATGGGGAGTGAGAGTGGAAAATTATTCACATTTGGGTGTCATTTCCCACCCAAATTGATACATTTTGGGACACTGCGCGCAGCAGCACACACATTCGCCCCTTACACCCATCGTTCCTCCACAGGAGAACCCATGCCAGCACCCGGTGTTCTTCCTGAAGGACACGAGCGCCGAGGACCTGCGGGCAGTCATCGAGTTTGTCTACAACGGCGAGGTGAACGTGGCCCAGACACAGCTGGCCAGCTTCATCAAGACGGCCGAGATGCTGCAGATCAGGGGGCTCAGTGGAGAGGAGGAGGACTCGTCGGTGAGTGTGACGCGGTGCAATAGGGGAGGGGCAGTGAAGAGCAGGACAGGGTTGAGGGTTGGATGGATGGCAGGCGAGGTTGGCTCGGCGGTAGGTGTGCTGCAGTGCCAGGGATAGGGAGGGGGCAGCAGTGAAGAGCAGGACAGGGTTGAGGGGTGGATGGATGGCAGGCGAGGTTGGCTCGGCTGCCGTGCCAGGGAGAGGGAGAGGCAGTGAAGAGCAGGACAGTGTTGAGGGGTGGATGGATGGCAGGCGAGGTTGGCTCGGCTGCAGTGCCAGGGAGAGGGAGGGGCAGCAGTGAAGAGCAGGACAGGGTTGAGGGGTGGATGGATGGCAGGCGAGGTTGGCTCGGCTGCCGTGCCAGGGAGAGAGAGAGGCAGTGAAGAGCAGGACAGTGTTGAGGGGTGGATGGATGGCAGGCGAGGTTGGCTCGGCTGCAGTGCCAGGGAGAGGGAGGGACAGCAGTGAAGAGCAGGACAGGGTTGAGGGGTGGATGGATGGCAGGCGAGGTTGGCTCGGCTGCAGTGCCAGGGAGAGGGAGAGGGCAGCAGTGAAGAGCAGGACAGGGTTGAGGGGTGGATGGATGGCAGGCGAGGTTGGCTTGGCTGCAGTGCCAGGGAGAGGGAGGGGGCAGCAGTGAAGAGCAGGACAGGGTTGAGGGGTGGATGGATGGCAGGCGAGGTTGACTCGGCTGCAGTCCCAGGGAGAGGGAGGGGGCAGCGATGGAGAGCAGGGTAGATTGTGGACGAATGATTAATGGGGACGGCCAATCGTCGCTTGGTGCTGTTCTCGCGTGGGACGGGGTAGCTGTAGAATGCATTTGGCACATACAAAGGAAATGATAGAGCCGATGAAGTAGGGCCGTGCAAGAAGTCTTCCTTCTTCTTCTAAGTGTCCAGCGGCACTCGGCAGCACGCCGATGGCCGGGCCCCCCGGAGGAGGCCGATCGTCCGCATGAAGTCAACGACTGCTCCCGGGTCGTCTTGGTGAATGGATAAGGGGGGGGGGGGGGGGCGGCGGGCCAGGAATTTTTGTGCGCTGGGGCTGGAAACGGGGACAGCTGAGGAGGAAATGTTCCGAATCCTCAGGTTCGAAGCAGACCTCGCAGTTGCCGTCCTCGCCGGCCCTCCTCCACCTCCGGAGTGTGTCCCGTAGACGGGGGTAGCGGTTGACGCGCAACTGGTGCAGCGTCTTCTGTTCCAGTCTCGTCCAGCTGCGGCTGACCTCGATCGGGCGGCCGCCCGTCGCTCTCCGGTGGAAGTGGTCAGGTGGGACCCCTTCATGGTAGGCCCCGGTCCACCGCCTCCTGCACACCTGATGTATGGCAGTGCGGGCTGAGGCCATGCCCTGGCTGGTCAGGTCGGTTGTTCAGGACTCTCTCTTCGTTCGCCGCAGAGTCCGCCTCCTCGTTGCCCTGGACTCCGGCATGGCCCGGGACCCACACCAGTTGGATGTCCCCTCCCCGCCGCCAGATCTCCGCCAACTGGTCTCTGATGGTAGTCATGGTGGCCGGCTGTGGTCTCCACGGCGCATCCTGCAGCTTTGTGAGCAGCGACAGGGAGTCGGCGTGAATGCGGAAGCGTCTGACGTGTGCCGGGGCGCCTGAGATGTCGCCCAGTGCTTCCCTCAGTGCCAGCATCTCGGTCCGGTACGAGCTGTTGGGTTGTCCCGCCGGCACCGCCCACGTGCGGTCACCTCTACACACATCCTCCGATCGGGTGATACCGCAGCCACCGTTCCCGAAGCCGCCGGCCGCAGAGCCGTCCGTGAAGTACATCGATTGAGCAGGAGGCAGGTCGGAGGTGGCGCCCTCAAATTCCTCTCTCCTCGCCTCGGCTCCGTCTCTCTTCCTCGTGGGGCCCGCCGTTGTGGTGATGATGTGGACAGATCCTTTGTTGTCGTTTTCCCACGGGGTTGGTGAGCGACCGCCTGATTCTCCCTGGGCTGTCCTTCCATGCCGGCCTCCTCGTCGACTGCCGTCGCCTTTTCCCTCCGCGTGTCTCGGTTCTTTAGTCGGCGTTTGGCGACGCGCTTGGCGGTTCTGTGGGCGGGGATTCGAGGGTCGAGCCGGAGTAGTTTCTCCCGCTGGATGGCTCCTCGTTTCTCGGCCGCCGCCGAAACGTCAGTGATCTGGGCTTCCACCATCAGCACTTCCTTTCTGGTGTCGACCGGGCATCCCGATATCACTCTGGCCGCGGCGCGGGCAGATCTGTCAATGGCGTCTCGGTTGGCTAGTCCGGCGAACTGCATGTAGGTGCCGCAACCGTAAAGGGCGACAGGCTTCGATGAAGGATTTGTAGAGTTTGCGGAGGGTGTGTTCCCTGCAACCCCATTATGTGCCGGCCAGGGCCTTCATGGCTCCGATGCGCTTGTCGACCTTCAGTTTGGTGGCGTTTATGTGGGATCGGAAGGCGAGCTGTGGGTCGAACTTCACACCCAAGATGGTGACTTCTGTGACCTGATCCAGAACCTTGTTGCCCAGGCAGAGGTTCAGGGCGCGTTTGACTTTCACTTCGTTCCGGTGTGTGGAGAACAGGATGGTCTTGGTCTTGATGTCGCTGACCTCCATGTTCCAGGTGTCTGCCCACTCGTGAAGCTCATCCAGCACGGCCTGCACTCTGACGGCCGTGCTGTCCACGTCGTGGTCGCTGGCGAAGATCACGAGGTCATCAGCGTACAACTACAGACCGATAGACACTGTGTCGACGGATCATCGGGGCATGGTTGTTGTTGTTTTTAGGTCCCTCCAGACCGATGCTCGGTTGTAGCCTGTCGGCTCTGGAGGAACCTGGCAGCGGCCCCCAGGGCCGCCACCACCTCGCTGCTCCGCACCTCCTCCAGGTTGGGGCAGATTGCCCAGTGGACCCCAGCCTCGTGCCTATCAGGGCCGGGCAGTCCAGCAGGACGTGTTGCGGCGTGTCGGTCGCTTCTCTGCAGTTGGGGCACAGGGCCCCCTCGCAGCCCACGTCCTCGCATCCGGCGCAGTGTCTCGTCGGGCCCCGGCCGATGCGGTGCAGGTACTGACGGGAGCCCGGCCAGTGCCCCGCGCGCAGCTGGTGGTTCTCGACAGCCACGTGTCGGTCCACCCTCGCCACGGGTGGCGGCAACTTGTCACCCATCAGCCTCCTGTACCAACCGCGTGGTCACTCATGGACCCAGCGGGCGCGGGTTGTTCTTGCCGCCGCGCGGTACACCGTCCTAACGTCGACCGGCACGTTCTCCTGGGGGAGGGCCGTGGCCTCCTTGGCCAGACTATCCGCGCGGTCGTTGCCAGGTAGCTCACAGTGGGCGGGGACCCACTGGAGGTGGACTCGTCTGCCACCCGCAGTCAGCGCCGACAGGGCCTCCCATATCTGGCAGCCCAGCGGCGCCGACTGTGTCGACGGTCTACCGCGCAGCGCCGCCAGCGCAGACTGCGAGCCCGTGCACACCACTATGGGGTCCTCCGTGTGGCTGGGGTGTTCCACCAGGAGGGAGAGCGCCGCGTGTAGCGCCACCATCTCCGCGCGGAAACTGGAGCAGAGGCTGCCGGCCGGAACCCGCAGCACCCTCTGCTCACCGTCCGGGTCCTTGATGTGTTCTCCAGCTCCTCCGTTGTGGATACCTCCATCCGCGGATCCATCGGACCACACCCAGGTGGCACATTGGGGAAGGCCGCCGAGATGGAGTATGGCGGCCTGTCTTTTCTGATGGGATGATGCTCCGGGCGGCAGCGGTCCGACGTCCATGCTGATAGTGACTCCTCACTCCCAGGGTGACCCTGGGAGGGATCACCTCCCTCCCAGGGTGGTGCCCGTCTCGGCAGGATCGGCTCCACCGGGGGGAGCGACGCCAGCCACATCTCACACCTCTCGGCCGAGCCGTCTCCATCCCATCACCCCTCTGAGACGCTCAGGGAGAGTGGCCTCTGGCCTCTGCCACTCGGTGGAGTGGGTTGTCCTGGGGGAGGGCGATCGCTTTCGCGAGCAGGCGTGCCGCCAGAGTCTGTCTACGGACAGCGACCGGAGTGATGCCGGCCTCCGCCATCAGCGCATCAGTCGGAGTGGAGCGCGGGCAGCCCGTGATGACTCGGGCAGCCGCCCTCATCTCGCTCCAGGGCTTACACGTGGGAGGGCGGCGTCGCCGGGAGCCATGCCGCCGCCGCGTGTTCGATGGTGCCCCGCACATACCCGTTTGCCACCGTCCGGAACAGGTTTTCATCCAGCCCCCAGGAGCGGCCAGACAGCGGACGCAACTGGTTCACCCGGGGGCGGGCTCGTCCACGGAGTCTCTGGCAGTGAGGGCCGAAGTGTAACAGCCTGTCGACGGTCACACGGAGGAGGTTCACTGTCGCCGGCCCCGACCGTATTCCCTGCAATCTTGATATGGCAGTCGACGGCGTCACGGTGCCACTGCGACAGTACCATCATCTGGGTTTTCTCGGCGGACACTGTCATCTTGGAGCGGCGCGCCCACTGAGGAAGGGCGTTCGCCGCTTGCTGCGCGCTTTCGGTGACCTGTCGGATGGTATCTCTAGCGCAGAGGGCCGCCGTGTCATCCGCGTACATGAAGGGGGATGTTCCTGTGGCTCGGAGTGTTTGTACGAGTGTCGCCGCCCATAACAAGAACAGGGACGGCGAGAGCACACTGCCCTGCGACAGTCCGGCTCGAAACACCCGCTCTGAGCTCAGCAACCCGTTAACCTCGACGCGGGCGCGGATGCTGCTGAACCATCTGAACTGGCATGGTGGGACGCCCATGTTTGCCATCTTGATGATTAGGCTGTCCTTGTGGACGCGGTCGTAGGCGGCACTCAGGTCCACAGCGGCGAGTACCGTGCGCTCCACCTTCGGCTGCTCCAGGCAATCCATTATGTCCTGCCTGAGTCGGGTGACCTGCTCCTCCGTGCTGCGGACTGTGCGGAAGCCCGCCTGCTCCGGCGCGAGCTGGTCGGTCTGATCCAGCAGGTACTGGGTCCTGCCCTGCAGCATGCGCTCGACCAGTTTCCCTCGCAGCTGGTCAAGCTGATTGGTCGGTATGACGTCGGACCATCCTGTGGTTTGCCGGGTTTAGGTACGGCCACGATGTGCGCTCTGCTTCAGGACGTTGTGGCTGACTCTTTCTTGAGGCTCCTGTTGGCGATCTTGAGGAGCTCGGCCTTGCCCCTGGGTCCCCGCTCCTGCAGCATTCTCGTGGTGACACCGTCCGGGCCGGGTGCCTTCCCTCCAGATTGGTGGAGCGCGGCCTCTAGCTCTGCACATCCTCCCTCTACAGTTTGGGTGAGCTGTCTGCATGCCTTGTCCGCAATGTCAGAGGCTAGAGGTCGCCTAGCTTTCAAGGTCTGGGGTTTCCCTCTGAACTGGTGTGGAAGGTGACCTTGCTGACCAAGGCGTAGTGTTTGGTCAGCATGTTAGCTTATTCCCGATTGGAGGATGCCGTTTTGCCCCGCTGGGCGAGAGGAGCTCGGGTGGGTTTCTTCCTGTGTGTGCCGCTGATTTTCCTCATAGTGAAGTCTTCCTTGACGTACCGATTAATACAACCGTCGCTATTATATTCCCGTGAGCTCTGTATTGTGTCGATGCCAGGATGCGCCCCTACTGCCCCCTCCTCTCCTCCCCTCGCTTTGTCTGCTTCGTGGGTCACCATCATCACGGTCCTGTTTCCTCTGCTACTCCCACAGGTACCTGTGCCGAGCGGTATACCTCCGCCGGAGCGTCGTCCGGCACCCCCGCCCCCGCCTCCGCCGGCGGCGCCGCCCGAGCTGGCCCGCTCTCCCCCGGCTAAGCGGCGGCGCCGGTCCGTCTCTCCAGAGTTGGTGAGCCGGCCGGCCGCCGCGCCGCCACCGCCGCCTCTGCCACGGACGCCTCAACAGCCTCAGCAGTCTCAGCAGTCTCACTCTCAGCAGCAGCAGCAGCAGCCTCAGGCTCGGTCACAGTCACAGCAGCAGGTGGAGATGGCCGCAGTCATGGAGCAGGGCAGGCTGCCGCCGCAGTCACCAGCGGATATCAAGGTGGGTTTGGCTATGTCGGATTGATTAAAATCACAGTCAAAGCCTCGGCAGATATGGGAGTGGGTTCACCGATCGACTGACTCAATATCATGGACATATGTCAGACTGAAAGTGCATTATGGATCCATATATATTATATGTGCGGTGTTTGTTTTCATTGTGTTATCGTGGATGGTAACAACAAGATTAGCAGAATTTGAGGTGAATGTTATTGCTGAGATTTGAGAAAGGTCTGTCTGGGGTGTTGTTGTTAGTGTGAGGTCAGTGGAAAAGTTATCAATACAAATGGTGCTGAGGGCGAACATGGTGTTAGTGGTGGGGAAAGACATTATGGGAATACGTTAGTGAAATGGTTTTGCTGCTGAAAGCGGCAGTCATTCGTGTGTGTCAGGTGGAGAAGGTGGACCTGACTGAGACCGAGGAGGACCCCAGTCTGGAGTACGCCCTAGGCAGGGTTCTGTGTGTTATCTGTCCGTTACCAGTGTGTTATCTGTGTGTTATCTGTGTATTTCAGGTGGAGAAAGTGGACCTGACAGAGACGGAGGAGGACCCCAGTCTGGAGGACGCCCTCGGCAGAGTGGTCTCATACGAGGGAGCCGAGGCCGACCTCTCGTTGACGGCAGACGACTCGCTCGGTCAGTTAACTACCATATATGACTTTTTTGATTATTTTTATTACATATCCGTTATCAGTAATTAGGGTGGGAATGCTAGCTGGTGCAAATCAACACTGCACCTGACGTTTTGCATCTTTTCATCATTATTCTGCTCTAGTTTGAATTGTTTTTGGAAATATCCATGTTACTGGTATAAGAAGCATAAGACAAACTTGTGCGCGATGTGACTTCTTCATTTCACATCTGTGCTCTGCTGTTTATTCTGACGGGCTGCGGGATTCTTCCTAGCTTGAATCTTGCACTTGAGAGTATCCTTAACCTCAAATATATTATTAATACTCTGATTTTGACCACAGACAACTGATTTCAACCCCTCTGTTACCCGATCACTGCTTCCCGCCCGGCCGCTGTCTGACCGTGCCTCTACCCCTGTGTTTTCCCGGCCCCTCTCTGACCGTCTGTGTATCCGTCCCTGTTCTCCTCGTCACTGCAGGTACCGTGCCTCTACCCCCGTTTTCCCGGCCCCTCTCTGACCGTCTGTACCTCCGTCCCTGTTCTCCTCGTGACTGGTCTGACCGTGCCTCTACCCCTGTGTTTTCCCGGGCCCTCTCTGACCCTCTGTGTCTCCGTCCCTGTTCTCCTCGTCACCGCAGGCGAGGCGGGACCTTCCGGCGCCCTGTCGGGTGATCGCACCATGCAGGGTGAGTACCGACTGTGTCCTGAGGTCACTGGGAGGTCACTCAGAGGTCATCAGAGGTCATCAGAGGTCACCCAGGGGGGCACCAACAAACGAATTCAACCACAGCTGCTGGCTTTCTCTACAGGAACAGCCGGCCATTACGGAAGCCTAGGCTGCTTGGCACTAAGTCTCTGGGCATTTATGTAATCCTGAGTCCAGGGTTATTACTGCGGTGTTCCCTGCGGTGGTCCCTGCGATGGTCCCCGTGATGATCTCTGAGTGGTTCCCAGGTGACTACATAAGTTGCGTGGCATCCGAGGGCCCTGACCAGACATGGGCCAACAGTGACAGAATGACAGCCATCCACCATTCGCTAATTAACTAATAGACATCCGTTTAAAGGCTCCCGGCGCACACTTGTATTCCGCCCCCTTCAGGATGTAACGGGGTAGGTTGTTACCGAGCGGGCGCGATGCGCCCGTGAGGTTTCTCGTCAACTTACTAGACACATTTACATTTGACCGGAACCGTCCCGAACCGGCCCGACACGGCCGTACAGACGCTTTTCGGAAGCCCACTGCTCCGATTGAGATCAGGTTTTCACCATTGGATAGGACCATCAAATCAGTTTTGTTTTTGGTATGGTGCGTTCTGATAGGGGTGGTACCATAGCGCGTGGCACGCGCAAACTTCGAAATGAACCAAAATAATTATTGATCAAAAATGACTATTGATCTAAGCATACATATATACGCTGAAGCATGCAGCGCTCAGGACGTACCCCCTTTTGGCGGATTCGAGAAAGGAGATAATTTAACAATTTAATACAACTTAATTTGACTACCAGAGCGCGCCCGCTCGGTCATCGCCAAAAAAAAACAAATGCTTGATTGAAATTGGTGACCCGAGTTTTGCTATCATAAGCTATGTTAATAGCTTGTTTGATCGATGCTGGTAAAACTGGTAAAGTGTGCATGCATCAGACAGTTGCAAAAGATAAATAATACAATTTAAATATGTAAATATTTCCAAATTGTGCAGTTTTGGGCGTTAAACTATTGTACTAATGTATTGAGCTGCATTTTTTCTCCTATTGGTTGCGGCGAGTAACTCGCGACCAATTAAAGGGAATAGGTCACCTTGAAAGTTGTCTTGAAATTTGGTTATACGGGGTAATTTGAGCTGAAAAACGAATGTGACATTTGTTCGGACGATAGTTGGATATTCGTCGAAAAAATTAGCATGGTTCTCTTTTCTTCTCCATAGCCTCAAAGAAATGCCATAGCATTGTATGACATCAATCGTCATGCATATGGCAGCTCAGATATAGAAGCTATTGCACACACTAATATGACGGACTAGTGACATATAGTACGCAAAATAAGACACGTTGTTTGAGTTTCTGAATCTCTACTTCACAAAAATCGCTGGTTTCTCATATCCCACCAAAGTTTCACGGTTACTATAAAATACACGCGAACACTAATAGTTACGGGTGAACTTACCCTGGTTACGGCTAGTTTGCGGCGGAATCTCCGTATGAATCTGTATGCAAATCTGACGTCAGCGGACATGGCGGGTTATGAGGTTATAATATGGACGAAGTGTGGTAGGCCCGAAACCGAATCTTAATTTTGCTTCTATGTCGAAATTACTTAGCGTAGGGAGGAAATTATTTCACTGCAACCTATTGTTCGACCTGCTCTACAGGCTGCCAGCTCACCTAGAAATCCCAGCAATTTGGTGCCAATCGCAGCAATTAGGGACGGCATAGCATTTTGAGGCCGGGCAGCAAATAGGTGCCACAATCAGCTTTTTTAAATGGGCGCCATATAACCATGGCAATTGTGGCGCCCGTAACCCCCAATCATCATCACATCAATCAGCTTTTTAGGGGTGCAAACAAATGTACCCCCTTAAAAAGCTTATTTGTATAACTTGATCATTTCAACGTTCTGAATCTTGACATTAATGGTATAGTTAATGGTATGTTACTAGTGCTAACCCGTCCGCTCCGCTGGGCGATTGTATACACTATGCAGGTCAAGTGGTGGTTACTACCCGTGGCACACCCGTCGTACCTAATTACCTATTACCCGTCGAGGGATCACCGCCCCACCAACTCCGGTGCGTCGATGACTTAGTTCTGGGGCGCCAGTGAGTTCGTGTCCGGTGCGTATGTGTATTAGTTCCGGGGCGCCAGTGAATTCCGCCAGTGAATTCGTGGCGGATGGACAGACAGACAGACGCTTATCAAATAGTAATATAGAGTAGTGCTAACCCGTCCGCTCCGCTGGACGATTAGGTGGCATCTCCGGGATGGAGCACTGGGATAACTGGGACCTTTAAATTCGTTGCAGATGCCATTTGCGCCATTGCTGCCATTCCATGTGCCCAAGTCTGCCATTTGCTTTCTTAAGATGTATTGCTAATTTAATTGCTTTCTTCTTTTATCAGGCAATCCGGAATGGAGTTTTATGCAAAATAAAAAATAAATGGAATACATATAAGAAAGAAGTACGATGGTGGTTTTCGTAGGTCCATCAAAGGATTCTTCACTGCGAATGGCGCTGGGATGAGACGTTTATTTTCTATGGTGGCGCCATCTTTAACATTGTAAGGCATGAGCTCATCGACCATGCTGTTCTAGCAGACATATGATTATGGAGTCTGGTGGGAAAGACCAGTCGTATGCGTTTCAAAATTCAAACACGTACACTGGCATACGGACGCATACACACATACACAAAATACAAAACAAAATGTTCAAAACACAAACACTGGTACACGGACCCTCGGATGTCACATACACACTGGTACACGGGCCCTCGGATGTCCTGTATGTGTGTAGCGTGCTCGTCGCTTGAATGTGTTGGTATTCTCGAACCAGTCTGGATGATGATATTTAACATATGTTCTCATTGAATTACATTTGTATAAACGTAAAGACTAACATGTTAATGAATAGCGAGCACAACAAGTATATGTACGCGTTTCGCCTTATCGATTTGCTCAACACCTTAGAGGGATGCAAATATACACAAAAAGTCGTGTGTATTCTCGTCGTTAAAAGGTGCAAACAAATTGTTATAAGACAAAGGCGTGCAGCTATGTGTTTTGTCCGTTATTCGCCAATTACATATTCGTAAGATGTATTTAGAGGTGTTTGGAACCACGAGTAAACAAGGTGCAGTGCATTTTATATCAATGGGGTCTCAAAATGCGCTGGTTCTGGCTCATTCTGGTGGCGATTTTTATGACTAAAATAATGTTGTATCGCAAGGTTGTTTATTACGACCAAGCCTATGGCATAGTTGATCAAAGACGATAATCCCAGATATAATGTTTTAAAGCTATCCAAGTCACCTGGTCTGATAGTAAACGTTTGATCTTTCTTTGGCCATTTTCACGAAACGGATGCTGTTTTCACTCATTGAAAATGAAATGACATTCGGGCCGATATATATATATATATATATATATATATATATACTGTAAATTCTTTTTCGTGACTGGTTATTTTTACCAAACGTAGAACACAGTATACCGGTAGGCCGGTAGGGGTGACATTTATTTTTTTGCAACTCTTGTCATTGCCCAGGGTAAGTTTCGATAACAGGTCACATTCAAATGTACTGCCCTTGGTACCATGGTCCGACTATAGGCACTGGCAGCTCTGGCAACTGGCACCTAAGCGTCTGTCGAATAAGATTTCGTAAAGCTTATTTTGGTTTAGGATAATGCATCAGACAGTGCGGTGAAAAGTCTGAAGATGCAACCAAGTCGGTTCAGAAACTTATTTGCTTGGTTAAAAATCATATTTTTCAATTGGTAGATGGGCTGGAAGTATTTTTCCCAGCAAATTATGTTGATACATCAATCAAATCAACCCTTACACTTTGTTGCCCTATGCATTATGAAGGCATTTCAAAATTGCATTTGGTTTCAGGAGTACAGTTCGTCAAAGAAACCTCATGGTAGTCATCCCCTTGCTAGTCCGTTACTTATTCTACATGGTCTGCTTAGTTTTAAAACTAATTTTGTATAAGTTTTTTTCTTGCAAGCCAGAAAATGCACTGCCATAATACTTGGCTGCACCGCGGCGTTGACAATAGTTACGAATATTACAGCTTGCCTCATGTGTCTCCTATGGAGGGACAGGACTTGAAACTGAAATTATCCGTGTTTATTTAGACATAAACAATTGGAAAATGATTTAGACATAAAATACTTGAAAATGCCTTAAAATCAATGTTTATTTAATTTGTGATCCTAACGTTGCTTTAACGAAGAGCGATTTACTAGCACGATTAATTTACTAGCACGATTTCAATGCGGTCACTTCAAAAGGTCTTGCATTCTCGTTCAGTCGCTGATGTTCACCCTTTGTGGGCTCCAAATTAGCCGACCATTTGTTCCGGCCGTGACCTGAAATTATCAAATCACTTTGTAGCTTCTTCTCTAAAATGCATCTTGCTAGTCTTCCAAACACCTCTAACAGTGTGTATACGATGTGGCCCGGATATGGTTTGTTGACGTTGTTGTGTCACACTGTGTGTGTCACTGTACAGTGTACACCGCCCTTCAATCTCTCCTGACCTTGGCAGCATCACCCTGTCCTTTCATCCGTTCTTCCCTTCCTGGCTCCTTTCCGTGTAGGAAAAGCGCGGTAGGGCTAATCTTTCAAATCAGACTTACGCCGTTTGGCTGCAGGTATTTGCTCAAAGGTGTATACCAAAGGTGTATACCAAAGGTGTATGCCATACAATCACTGTGACACTATGATACAGATTATTTGGAGAGATCGGTTAACACAAAATATATATTTTGGTTTTAAGATAGTAGGGCGTCGAAAATAACCTATAAGAGCATGTTTCCATAGTATTTGCACCGGATAACAGCTCAGAGGTCATGACAGTTGTGGTAGGCAAAACACTGTCTACTTATGAGTGGTAAGGTTAGCTGAAGCGGCTGAAGAATATATTTGTTTGGTGCTGTTTTGTCAAAAGATCGCTCACACGATAAACATCGAAGTAAATACAGGTGGAGAGTTACAACATTGAGATGATTTTGGACAAGGAAATGGCATTGCATGACTGGTTGATAGAACTAAATCTCACAGGGACAAAACAAACGGTCGTTGGTAAATTACAAATAAAATAAACTAATTTGATCAAATGTTAAAAACTGTAGAAGCAAATAAACGTATTATAAACACACCTGGCTGATGCGATTATTTTCGGGGAAAAAAACGCTTTTGGCAAAACGCTTTCAGTCCATAATTTGAGGAAACAACAATTGTACCTATAACTAAAATGTAACAATGCAAACACAGCATGATTCTGTTGATAATATCAAACACTCTTTTGACCTCTTTCTAACATTTGGTGACCTTCGCCTAAGGTCAATGTCAAGGTTCAAGGTTAGGTTTCTAATTGTGGCCTATGTGGCGATGTTATATATCTTACAACTTGTCTTGTTGTGAGGAATTCTATTGTGCTTAAATAACGCCTGATCGGCAATGGCAACTGTTGAATTAATTGTAATTCTGATGTCGAATAGCAACTTCATAACTTCATTATCGGTGTAAAGAAAGCCCGAAAATGCCTGAGTTTGCTTTAGAATCATCAACGATCGCGCAATTATTTTAATACCAATTAATTCCTTTGTTCAAGACAAGTTCAAAGATATATAACATCGCCGTGTGGGTAAAATTTGGAAAGGTGGCCTTGCGCCGTGACCTTGACCTTAGGAAAAGGTCATCAAATGTCAGAAAGAGGTCACAATGCACATCATTCAACGCGTCTTGATGAGAACAACAAAATGGCGTTTACCGTGCCCTTCTAACTTTATTCAATCAAAAGCAATTAGCGAATAACTTATTTGTATATATAAAATAGCATGTAAAATGAAAAAATGTGAGATATTTGGAGGCAAATATATATATATATATATATATATATATATATATATATATATATATATATATATATATATATATATATATATATATATATATATATATATATATATATATATATATCAATTTATTTTTACCCCTAATTGACACGTCCTTATGCGTAAGAATAGCATAGCGAAAAATTGGAAACACGTTTGAGAAAGTTATAAAAAAAAAATCGAAAACTTACACAAATTTGCAATTTTCCAAATGAAAAAAAATAAACATCGCTATGTTATAGAACAGCTCATTGCCATTGTAATGACATAATAAATATGCATTGCTTCATAAATTTCCCGCCATATGGGCTGACAAAGATTGACGTGCACCGTGACCTTGGAAAATGCCTGAGGCAATATATCAGGAACCACTGCTTGCATTGCAGTAAAACTTTCACAGCTCGCTTTAGCGCCCCAGTATGCCCTATGTGCCAATTTTGGTCAAAATCAGTGACATGACGATGTCAACCCCTTTGTCGATTTGTCGTCGATTTGTCCCCATAGACAGGACACATATATTGCATACAATGAGGATATGAAGACTTGTTTGTGTTATCGACTTGATAACATACCGCTAATGTTACTCTAGTACAGGGGAACATACCGCTAATATTACTCTAGTACAGAGGAACATGCCGCTAACATTACTCTAGTACAGAGGAACATACCACTAGCATTACTCTAGTACAGAGGAACATGCCGCTAGCATTACTCATAGAGAGGAACATATCGCTAACATTACTCTAGTACATAGGAACATGCCGCTAACATTACTCTAGTACATAGGAACATACCGCTAACATTACTCTAGTACAAAGGAACATATCGCTAACATGTATCTAGTACAGAGGAACATACCGCTAACATTTATATAGTGCAGAGGAACATACCGCTAACATTACTCTAGTGCAGAGGAACATACCGCTAACATTACTCTAGTGCAGAGGAACATACCGCTAGCATTACTCTAGTACAGAGGAACATACCGCTAGCATTACTCTAGTACAGAGGAACATACCGCTAACATTTATCTAGTGCAGAGGAACATACCGCTAACATTACTCTAGTACAAAGGAACATACCGCTAACATTACTCTAGTACAGAGGAACATACCGCTAACATTACTCATAGAGAGGAACATACCGCCAACATTACTCTAGTACAGAGGAACATGCCGCTAACATTACTCTAGTACATAGGAACATATCGCTAACATTACTCTAATACAGAGGAACATATCGCTAACATTACTCTAGTACAGAGGAACATATCGCTAACATTACTCTAGTACAGAGGAACATACCGCTAACATTACTCTAGTACAGAGGAACATACCGCTAACATTACTCTAGTAGAGAGGAACATATCGCTAACATTTATCTAGTATAGAGGAACATATCGCTAACATTACTCTAGTGCAGAGGAGCATACTGCTAACATTACTCTAGTACAGAGGAACATACCACTAACATTACTCTAGTACAGAGGAACATACCGCTAACATTACTCTAGTACAGAGGAACATACCGCTAACATTACTCTAGTAGAGAGGAACATATCGCTAACATTTATCTAGTATAGAGGAACATACCGCTAGCATTACTATAGTACAGAGGTACAAAATATGTCTAAGCTGTCACCAACACACTTTCAGAGCACAAAATCTGTCAATACGCGATAACATCAAAATGGGGCCCTGAAACTGGTTGTTTTTAGAATCCTAAGTTAGATGTATTCAGATAATCAAGATACTTCAGAAGTTGTCATTTATATTTTCAAGAAATGTTTAAACATCTTGACTTTCCAGAGATAACACACCAAGCTAACAGAGACAGCAATGTTAGACCCCCCAAACAATCATGAGAGATATTATATAAAACTGGATCAAAGTTGACAAAATGCTGTTTGTGGTCATGTACAAACTGATACCACGGCAAATCTAGTAATATTATACGCAGGTGCATGCCTATTGTCTACCTACCTACCAAGATTGGATACCACTCCAAACCCAGCAGAGATATCATAAATAATTCACAAGTACCCATAATAACTAATGTTTTCTATGGAATGGGATAACCTGTTCTTGTCAGAGCGGGAATCAGGAATATGGATGGTTTGGCCACAGTGAGGAGACATTACAGTCAATGTTATGGCTCATGTGGTACCCAAAGGCTTTCACTTCAGTTTAATAAGCTAGTTCACTTTGTTTCTGATTTTGAACATTTGTTTTATGAATAGCATTTGCTGCTCCAAATTGGACAGTGCAAAAATTGTACAGATTTGGCATTCCTTCCATATTGTTATGGTTTTATATTGTTATGGTTTAGCGGGTGGTTTGTTTTGCTTATGCTCTTCAAATTTTCCTAACACAAATGTTGCCCCATTCTGCTGGGAGGTTGAAATTACGGGACATCAACTTGGCAGAAATAATTAAAATGAAACAACCATTATCAGCAATTTTCCAGCTTGAGCTGTGCGGGAACAGGCATTTTCATCAAATATTGTGCCATTAATTTAATATTTCGAATCATTGAATCCAGGGCTGGCTGCATGAAATTAAATCAACGAACTTTCTAAACGTTTAAGTTTTGTTTACTTAAGTGAAGCTCACATTGTTAAGGAACACCCCCAAAAAAAACTAAGCAATTCTCCAACCAAAGAACCGAAGGCTTTTATTGAAAACATCGTGTCTGTTGAAAGATAGCAAGATGGAGAAAAAAAAATCATTTTCATTGTAAGCTATGCATATACAACTGGTAATAACCTGTTTTATTATTTAACAAATTTATGTATTCCCTTCAATATATTTGTCAATTTTATAGCAGTCGGATGAATTTGATCAAATTAAGCAAGAATGGTAATATTCATTTAGATAAATAGCCAAATAAAGTTACATACTCATTCAAAATATAATGTATTTATCGCAAAGTTGTTCCTGTTCTCAATACTAAATTAAGCTTAGTAGATTATCTTTTCAGCATCATTTCTTAGATTCGGGTATCACTACACCTGCAATGGTTATCTTACCTGCTAGTTAGTACTCCGTTCGTAACGCCAGTCCTATGGCGCCCGGATCGGTCCGAGAATACCAACATTTTACTCTGCGTAGTCTCGTCTGTGCTATGTCTGTGTGGCTGGGTGGCCACATACGGGCTGGGGGACCACCGGCTGACCACCGGCGGAGGCGGGGAAAAGTGACAAAACAAATAACCACAGAAAAACCACGCAATTCCAGAACTACCTCAATAGCATTTTGAAAATGCCTCATTCAAAGCATCTCAGTAATACTTCGAAATTGTCTATTTCAATGCATCGCATCAATATTTTGACATTGTCTCGCATCTTTTTATCGCATTCTGGACTTGACGCTTTTAGTTTGTGTTAATGTGTTTGCTCAAAATTGTTTCTGTCTGCAGCATTTCTTAGCGTTTATTTTGATGTTTCCGTGTGGTGACTGGTGGTTTTTGTCACATTTCTCACCTCTGGCGGCAGTTGCCACGTGCGATGACGGCATTGTGACCGTCATCGTCATGTCACTTCGATTTGCGCGTATTATGCTGTTTTCTCACGGTGCTTTTGGTGCGCTGGCTCGTCTAGTTTTTGTGGACTGTAGAAATATGGGGGGGGATATGGGGGACTGTAGAAATATATACCAAAGAAATTGGGTATGTTAGTACTTTTGCTTGTTGCCGAAAATATGATTGTGTGCTCGTGCTCGTTTTTTTCTATGATATGTGGTTTGCTAATTATATCCACCGTGGGTAATACTAGTTGGCGTTAAAGATACTTAACGTTTTTTTAATGAAAATGTAATGGTGTTTATTTTCGTATTAATTAGTTGCCTTTTTAACTTTCGCTTCCTAATTTAAATAATAGATTGGAAGAAATTTGCGTACTTGAATACATGTCATTTTGGTTTGTTTCGTTGGTACATTTTTTATCTATACTCAGCAAACTAATTATGCTACGGCTGGTCGATAGTTCCATAGTCCATAAGTACCTTTTCGATTAAGCCCCAAATCATCATACCTATATTTTGGCTTAAGCAGCGAAAGCTATGTTAATATCGTACGTTGTGATGAGACAGGTCGGTAAATATCGATTTCGATTTCGATCGAGTTATCGATGGATTTTGAGACTCGATGGAGTTATACCACTAGACGAGCCGCCACCAGCACCTGCTCGCGTTTGGCCGACTTCGCTTTGTCGGCAGCGCGCCGCGTTCTGTGCCAGACACGGTGACTTGTTCCTTGAAGTGCAGGTGCTGTAAGACAGCAATGGCGGTGAGTCTTTCTTCGTGTTCTGTGGTGATCGCTGAATGGTAGGCATGACCCAATCGCTCTAGTGATGTGCGCTGTCCTTGTGGGCCAGCGTCAATTTGGTGTCAAGGTTATGTGATTGAACAAAAAGTTGTAGATGTGGATGAATTCTGTCAAATGTGAGATCATAAGTAAGATCCATTCAAACTTGATATGGTATTTGTTTAATACTTGTTTCAAATACTATCTTGGATTTATAGGAAGTCTGGTGACATTTTCATTTTGAATGTAGGTACTATGTGGTACCCTCTTGCATACCGACTTAAAGGGAATAGGTCACCTTGAAAAATGTCTTAAAAATTGGCTATACGGGGTATATTGAGCTGAAAATCACGAATATGACATTTGTTTGGACGATAGATGGATATCCGTTGAGAAATGGACATGTTTCTCTTTTCTCCTTCATGGCCATACAAAACTTCAGGACAATGTATGACGTCATATATTTGGTAGCTTGGATATGGAAGCAATTGCATACAATAACGGCAAGCATTTTCATGAAACAAACATGAAATACCTGGTCTGTGTAAAAATCAGATTCATGATCAATGATGTATAAGGTCAACAAGAACAAGAACTTACCAGAAAATCGTCGCGTTCAACTCAGGGTCGCCCCATTTCTATATTGGGATTTGCACCTTCTTACAGTACAATTTCGCAAGCTCGGAATTCTGGCTTCTGATCCCGGCAATGCATCCAGTCACTGAACCAACTCGGTGGTAATAGCAGACCTTGGTAATAACAACCTATATTACTTCTGTACTATTTCAAAGTTACTAATGACCACGGCCAAAGTCTGTATAAATACCACGGCTAGTTTGCGGCAGAATCTGCGTATGACGCAATTCTGACGTCAGTGGGTATGACGTCATACCTCTGGCGAGCGTTCATTCCCCGATTGTGGCCCGGAAGAGCGGGAATGAAAACGGGCCCACTAGTGCTGTGTCGAAATTACTTAACGTAGAGAGGTAATTCTTTCACCACAAACCATTTTTAGATCTGCTCTACAAATCTGCTATCTCAGTCCAAAACCCCATGTTAAAGGTGAACTATTCCCTTTAAGGCTTCAAAACTTAACCCCACATTGACTGGGGTCTCAGCAGAACGCCATTGACGGGGGGCGTTAAACGTCCCCCCCCCCCCCCCCCTCCCCCACCCTGGTTATCTTCCGAACAAATGATCGAAGCGAGATGCGCAAGGCGGCAATCGAAAGCTCTCAATGAGACGAATCTAAAGCATACTCAAAATGTCAAAGTGAGGTCAAATGTGGGGTCAAAGGGTCAAAATCGACGTATTTGAGTTTATGGGCCATACGATTATGACCATGATCACCCAAAGTGCTGCCAAAGGTATGATACACATCCCGCATGAGCTAAAGTGAGATTGTTGGCCAAGGTCAATGTCAGTTCACAAAAGGTCACTATGCTCAAAATGTCTACGAAAGTCATGCAACACATGTTTTATGAGTTATTGTCCACGTATAATTCGATAGTGATAGTGTCATTTTACCACCTGACTTCATTTACGTGAAGTTAATGTCAAGTTTAGGTCAAGTTAGGTCACTTTTTAGGTCAAGTTAGGTCACTGAAGGTCAAAATTTGTAATTGATTGAATTTATAAATTGATAAATTTTTAATCTAAATAAAAAAGGCATGTTTCTAGACCAGTTTTGTCTCAGAAATACAGTGGTGCCATTTATTTGTCTGTATCTGGTCAATAAAAGCCAAAACACGCAATTTTTAAATATGACATCATGAGTTACCCATACTTTAGATACCATAAGTCAGTCAAAAATGGTGATATCATTCTGAAATTTGGTAGGGTAGTTTCCCATATGTGGTTCTCTGACATATATTCCGGCTTTTTGAATATCTTTGAAAAAATGGTTTTGTGGCCATTTCCCCCCCCCCCCCATTTTTTCCCTTCATTTTTGGGGGTCAAAAAACAAAATTTTCCAAATTCCGAAATATTCATTTTGTAGCCCTTGCCATTGCTATCTTTTTACGTTTTTGGATTGCATTTTGCTCAAAATATGGCATGTATACGGTCTGTTACATTTTAGCTGATTTTGGTGTAAAACTCGTGTGTAGTGACGTCACTAAATTCGATATAACTATTTTTTCGACGAAATTGTTGTATTTGTGTTACAGAAGACGTAAACGTGATTTAGAAGGTACCCGAAGTTTCACGGTGATATATTGGTGTTTGAGCTATTATGAAAATTCATCGGGTGGGGGGGGGGGGCGTTAAACGCCCCCCCCCCCCCGTAAATGGCGGGTTGATATACCAGCTCATGTTGGAAGTTGCGTGGGCAGTTTCGCATCTGATGATGTGCTTCCTATGGGATAATTTTACCAGATCAGTCTTTTTTAAACTGTCTAATATACTGATTTAAAGCTTTATTTTAGCGTATGAGTGTGCACTAAGTTAAAAGTTTTCTTCAGCTTGATCGATTGTGACCAATTGAAGAGTACACAGAACACTAATTAAATTCGCACAATTATGCGCTTCGTGAAAATGATATTGATGATATTCATAATACTCACAAGAACACTAATCCGTTGATATATTGTAATCGAATAGGTATTTGCCGCTTCAATGGAACCTTTTTAGCTGGAATGATTTGGTAGCTTATAATTGTAGTTACCTACCAGATAAACATAATCTAAAGATGATCGAGCTGGCGCTGCAGGAAGTGTTATGTTTAATAAACCAACTTTTTATTGCTCGCCAATCTCGTCCTTCCCCTCCAATGATCAAGAGTTCTTCAGACATTATTCCCGTCTCTAGCCACGATAAGTATAATAATACAATATTTCCTAAGATGTCATGCTAATAGGTGGGCACCATTACTTCAAAATGTAACTTCGTTACTCGTTACTCCATTACTCCAAAAAAGTAACTCGTTACTCGTTACTCCGTTACATCGTCAACAAATGTAACGGAAGTTACAGTTACTCCGTTACTCCGTTACTTTTGTAAAGGAAGTGATATCAATTGCGACAGAATGAAGCTAGAAGTGAAACCGGTACCAATGTGTTTGTCTCGTCCAGACACGTCTCCCAATATGTAGCATGACCATCTTGGGTCACCACTTGACCTTGACCTGAGGTCAAATTTCTTAGTTGACCCAAACTGGTCAACATAAATATATTTCGAAGTGCCTTGGCGAGACGACCACGATGGCGTAAACATTATTGCCGTATCTTTATTAGGTAAAAAGTTAATTGCGGGAAAAAAACTGTTTTGCCATACATAGCCTGTTTGACCTTTGATCACCTCTGTAGGGATGCAAATTGCAGGACCACGGAGCCGGCGCCGGGCCCAAATTCAGGTCCGGCGGGCCTGAAGCTGTGTCTGAACTCAGGCTGACCGGTCTCATGCCGGGCTCAGCACAAGTTCGGGGGTTAAAATATTGTTTAATGTATAATGAAGTAGACATGCAGATTGCTACCTGCCGGGCCTGGCGGGTGCTGCCACATGTGGCCGGGCTTGATGCCGGTGCCAACTTATTTATTAGCGGTGGCGGTGCCGGTTCCTGTTTTTGGAGATTTTTTTTGCCTCTCTCTACACCTCTGATCGCTTAAAATTTGAGAACACCATGGCGATTGCATATTTCAACGGCTTTCTATTGTTTGTTTTTTTTGTTCCTAGCTAACATAGTTCTAGAGATATTTTGGGGTTTCTGGAGCAAGGTGCTAATTTTATATATATATATATATATATATATATATATATATTTGACCCCATTTGACCTCGAAGATATTGACTTAGGATCATGCAAATTTCGCAAAACAGAGTTCCCTACAGAACCTCCCTACCCTACACATTTCGTTATTGTAGCTACTTTGGGGGGAGAGATCTTAGGGGGACGGAATCGCCCCACTCACCCCCCCCCCCCCCCTCCCATCCAGTGCGTGTAATTAGCAGAGGCTCGCTGCTCGTTACTCGAAGCTCGCCTTACTCATAAACTAGTGCCGCCAGCTTGCAGCTGGCCTATATCAGCTGACGAACATTGTCAACGTTTCGCGGCATCAGGATCGGGAGATAGCTACCTTTATCGCTGTCATTGCGCATTGCGCCGCATTAAGCAACATGTTATTTTAGCAACATGTCATGTTATTTTAAGTTCGTTATTGAACAAACAGGTACGATATTTGGCAGCTCTTTACGCCATATGACATTCGATGTTTGTACGTGTTTAAGGCATTGATTGTGCTGGTGCGAATAAACCTGGGCGTAAAGAGAAACAAGTATAGGAAAACAGTAACGGAGTAACGAGTAACGGAGTAACGGACTAAAATGTAACGAAGTAACGGACCACAAAAGTAACTTACGTTACTCGATCCGTTACTGTAAAACAAATGTAACAAGTCCGTTACTTCGTTACTAAAAAAGTAACTTCTTTAGTAACGGACCGGTGCCCACCTATGCATGCTATGATGTATGAAGGTGGGTTTGGTTTCCTGTTTGTTCTACTTTAGGGGTCTGATTACTGATAAGTAAACACGAATCAATATGACTTCATCTACCGGGCTTTAATAACCCCCGCCCTGGTGGGGTGGTTTTTCGATCATAGCAGGAAAACGGCGGCGCGGAGCGCCGACAAATTTTGCATAGCTGTTTGGGCATCAATTACCCACACTTCGTTAAAGTTTTTACCCCAGGCTATGTCAGGTCAGGTCACCAGGTCACTTGAAGTGACCTTACCTCCTAAAATGTTGTGATCGTGCCAAAGCTACAGTTTTGGTCGGAAATATTTGAAACTTGCAGGATATCATGAGGTCATGAGTACCTCCAACTCGTTTGTCTCGGATTTTTGTTATATCGGTGACTTAAGGTCAGGTAAATGTTCTGACCTCCCCATTATAAGTGAATGGGAAAATATTAAAATGCTCACTATTCAGCGAATCTGCATGGTATCAGGTCAATTCTTTCAGAATAATGTTATTTTAGCTCATTATTGATGACCCAGGTGCAAATGCTGGTCAGTGACCCCTGCAAGGTCATATGAGGTGATCTGAGGCCATCATCAATATTTTACTAATAACTATTGATAGAATAAAGATAGATACTAGTGGATGGCATCACTGTGTTCGGCTCGTCAAGCCGCGTCGCCCTATATGCAACATGACCGACCTGGGTCACCGAATGACTGACCTGAGGTCAATTTTTTTTAATTTGACCTTACTAGGTCACAAGTAATATGTTACGATGCACTTTGATGAGATAAACACGATGGTGGTAACAGTATTGCTCTATCTTTATTCAGTAAAAAGTTATTTGTGAAAACAGTTGCCAACATCATACTTGTTTACCTTTCATGACCTCTGGAGCCTTAAATATTGACCTGATGTCAAATTTGAGGGCACCATGCTGATTTCAAATTTCAATGTCTTGCTATTGGTTTTCCGTTTGCTCCTAGCTATCATAGTGTTTGAGATATTTGGGAATGTTTGAAGCCGATGTCCAAAAAGTGGAAAATCTGACCTTTGATGACCTCTGGTGACCTCAATGTTCACCTGAGGGAAAAAACACCTGAGGTAACTTCGAATGGCCATGTCGAGAGCTTTCGAACGCTGTTTTCCGCGTCTTTCTAGTACCTTTAGTTTTTCAGTTACTGGGGGGGGGGCACTTTGCCCCCCCACCATGGCGAAGTTGTCTCAGAGGCCCACCAGGGCGCGGGTTAACCCGCGCACTGCAGGGGGTTTGCGCCGAACACGAACTGCAGGGAGAGGGGGTTGATTTCCCCCCCCCCCCCGTGAGATCTCGAAAACTACGCAACGTAGCGACAAGCGGAAAATGGCGTTTGATAGCTTGATACAAGTTCTATCGAAAGTAATTCAGTATTTCTTTAGGTCGAGTCAAAATTGAGGTCACCAGAGGTCACCAAAGGTCAAATTTTCCATTTTTTTCTGTTTTAGTACTTCGCTCCAGAAATTCCCATATATCTCGGAAACTATGCTAGCTAGAAACAAACGGGGGAAAAAACGATCGCCAGCCATTTAAATTTGCAATCGACAAGGTGTCCTCAAATTTGATCGCAGGTCAATATTTGAGGCTCGAGGTCAAAAAAAGAAAAATGCAGCTTTTTGCAAAGCTGTTTTTGGCTAATAACTTATCTAAAAAAAGATAACGAAAAACTGTTTGCGCCATTGTGTTTGTCTCGTCAAGGTGCTTTTAATGACCCATGGTGATTGTCCGCCCGCATGGTGACCGTGTTCGGTCAACTTCACAATTTTACTTCAGGTCACGTGATCTTGACCTGAGGTCAAGACCAAAGTAGGTCATGTTGCATATAGGAGACTTGTCTCGACGAGACAAACACAATGTTGTCGGTTTTACTTCTCTATCTGCATTATGTCGTGAGTTATTGACAACAAAGTGATGGTAACCTCGGATGACCTCAAATGACCCCATAGGGGTCACTGAACAAAACTTACGCTTGGATCATCAAGAATATCCTATAATAACATGATCCAGAAGTAATTGGACTAATATCATGCATATCCTTGAAATAGGAAGCATTTCAATATTTCCCCATTGACTTATTATGGAGAGGTCTCGAAAATGACCTGACCTTAGGTCACCGATATCAAAATTCCGAGATAAACGAATTGTAAGTACTTATGCGCGCTTGACACCCTGTAAGTTTCAAACTGATCGGTGATAAACTGGCTATGGCACAACTCCAAACGTATTTGGAGGTAGGGTCACTTGAACTGGTCCGGTGACCTGACCTGAGAAGACCCGAGGTTCATTTTTTTCAAAGTGTGCGCAATTGTCCTAACAGGTGTGCCAAAACTCGGCGGCGCCGTTTTTTCGCTATCTGCGAAAAACCTGAGGGGGCGGAAATCAACCCCCTGCAGTGCGCGGTTTAAGTAACCGGTAACACATCCGATCGTAATTCCACACGACAACAAATTATGCCCTGGGCAATGGCTATTGTCCAAATTTTGTGGGAGTTTTTACACGTCAGTGACGATCTTTAGATAGGACAACTAATCTTTGTGTGTCCTGTCATATTTATGATTATGATGATAATATCAATAGAAAGGCTATTTTGGCAGTCAAGTACACTGTAGTTTTGCGAGCGTGTAGTTTGGGCCTTATTTATGCGGGTAGTATGTCAGCTATGTGATGTTTTCGCTTTTAAATCACCCAAAAAAAATTTGGCGTGAAACTGTGGTGAAATATTGATTATGCTCCTGAATATTTCCACTATTTTTTTAATCGATGTTGCTTGCAAATGTGACTTTTTGCTGTATTCGTTACTTGAAGATTAAACTCTTCTTTCCATTGTACAATGCTTTATATTTTGCCTCCAAGTCTGATTATGGTCATATTGTTTTCGGTTATCCTCAGCAAGACGGAAAGTGTAGGGGATACCGGGGTCACTTGGCCGCCGGGGCGACTTGGCCGCCCGCATGTTTACGCTCTACGCTCAACCTTGAAGGAATGCATTTGAACATGTCGCCATCTCTCGTTTGGAGTAACCGGAGCAAAAACAGCAACATGCCTGCTCCTATAGTTTTCTTCAAAACTGATGGAACGGGAATTTTCACCCAAAAACGTAACTTTTGCTTCCTTACGAAACTTTGTATGGTGTATGGTTTGTATCTGTTTGGGTCGCATCAAAATTCCGACAATATGGTGCGATGTATTAGCAATTCAAGCAACTGTGTGACCTATTTGCTAGTCTTAGCGATAACTTTGGCGGGTGTGTAGACTGTTTTAATTCAAAACCGTTCCGGGGCGACTTGGCCGGGGCGGCCAAGTCGCCCCGGTCCATGTCCAAATTCCAAGTCCGCGTTCGAAAGGCCAGCCGGAAGAAGGGACAGTCGAAGATAATGACAAGCACTCCAGAGAAAGCAGCTCTGGAGGAGGACCATCGGGCGCGCTTGGCCAAGAAGAGTAAGAGCATGAGGAAGCGGCTTCTGCCAAGTCAGCACGGACCGTCCAAGAAACGGAAACGCGAAGTCGTCCCCACCAATGATTCAAGCGGCGAAGGCGGCGACATGCAGTGGCGGATGACGATGACGACAGCGACGACATTGACGAGGAAATTCCTGATGCTTAGCAGGAAGAGGAGTTTGACGTACGGAAGATCGACGTCGGAAACTTCGTTTGCATCAAGGTGGCATCCGAGAGGGCGGAATCGAAGAACTTCGTCCCCGAAATCGTCTGTGTCGGGCAGTGGCGGCGGAAGAGGGGGAGCTACCCCCTCCCACTCAAGAAGTTGGGGGACAAACACGATTTTACCCCCCCCCCCCCCCCCCCCCCCCACCCACCACAACCACCATACATTTGTAAGAGGGGCCCTCCAAGAAGTTAACCGAGGGCCCAGGGTGCCCCCAACCAGCCTGAGGGGCCCTCTAATGCCGACATAAGACCCTCAGTCAGTATGAGGGGCCCTCGGTAGGCCTGAGGGGCCCTTGAAAGGCCTGAGACTTCAACATGGCCTGTCCGACTTTGTTGCGACCATTTAGAAGCCCTGCAAAATATAGTGGCCTAATTCCGAGGAGATACCATTTCGCGCCTTTTTATGGGGGCGCTTTGGCCGTGGGAGGGGGACCTTTGGTCGAGGGGCCCCCTGGGTTTCTTTGCTCTCCCCCCAAATGAAAATACCTGCCGCCGCCACTGGTGTCGGGGAGAATGGAACGGCCGAGTTCCTGGCGAAGTTCTTGGCGGTCAGTCCCAAGCGCTGCAACCACTCCTTCAGGGACGAGGAACCGGCAATGGTGCAGGCATCCGACGTGATCCGTCATCTTCCGGCACCATCGGCGCGTGGGACGACAAAGCGGACCAAGAAGGGCTTTGTGTGCTTCAACGTCGCGCGCGGCCATCTGAAGCTGCAGTAATTTGTCGGACTCGTGTTCTGGCAGCAATCAATATGTTGCAGTTGATCGGAACAGTATTTTAGTTCGTGAATGAATGGGTTGACATGTTTTCTGCACATCAAGCACTTGGATAAGCCTTTACTGTTCGTTGCAGAGATGGTTCAAAGTGTTTTGCTGGAACGTTTTTCTGTATGAGTTGGTCCTTTTTTTGCTGCACATTTTAAGAAATAAAACAATTTGCTAATACAATCAAACTTTTGCGCAGGGCACTCGAGAGTACATAATGCTCTCCTGCGGGGCGACCATACACTGGTATTTGCACGTCCTTCGTCGTTGAAGCTGACTCACCCGCAGTGGGGATACTTACTCCGTCCCACACCCCGGCCAAGTGACCCCACCCCCGGCCAAGTCGCCCCGGAGTGACTTGGCCTTTTGAGTGACCTGTAAAAATGTGTAAATGCTACTAAAACGAACTACTATCGTTCTTAATATACCGGAACATAAAAAATGACTCATTAGCATTGTATAAGTGATGAAATGTGACCACGAGTAAAAAATATATATTAGTTTTTAAAAAGTGGCCAAGTGACCCCGGTCTCCCCTACTGCAAACATCTGATGGTGGCAGGATAACATGTCCATGTCATTTTTGAACGAAATGGCGAACCCTCACAACTTAAGGGTCATAGATCAAAGCGTTCATTCCAAAGCGTAATGAGAACCCACTTTCAATGACCGCTGCGTTTGTCGCTCTACCGTCTAGAGACCTCTGCTTTTCCTTCTGCATCCGATCTCCTCCACTGCTCCAGCTAGCTTTGTCACAGCGAGTCTTCTCTGTCATGTTGCGTTTCCGTATAATATTCACCTTGTCATGTGCCCTTAAGCCTCAGTTACCCCCATGTCCACCATTGTTATTCAGTCCGCTGTACCTTGTGATCAATCGGGTGCCCTGGGTGCCATATAACCATACTAGTGTCCACCTAAGGTCCCAATTATCATCGGCATCGGTCCAGTGCCCCATCTCACCCGGCCCGCGCACGTCTCTCTCCCAACAGCGGATCGTCCGTACCGGTGTCACATCTGCGGCCAGGCGTACTCGCGCCGTGACACGCTCACCCACCATCTGCACAGCCACCGGGGCAATACCTGCTGCGCTGTCTGCGGGCGACAGTTCGCTACTACGAGCAGCCGGAACCGACATATGCGGAGTAACCACCCCGAGGCTGCACCGCTGCCACCGGCCACACTGGCGCCCCCTGTGCCGCCTCTGTCGCTGCCCATGACATCCACGAAGACGGCGTCGACAAACTTTGGACAGCTGTTTTGAGTGGAATGTAGATGCGAAGGTCACAATGAAGACTGGAATGAGTGCGATGCCAGTGAAAACGAAAGAGAGAGCAGGTAGTGGAGAGTTGACGGTTGTGGATAGGTGGGGTTTTGGAACAGAAGAGTGAGTGGAGTGGAAGTGGAACTTGGGGGTGGAACGTTTCGAAACGGTTCGCGGTATCGTGCGAATGAGTGGGTTCTGATGGTGCGGGATGAAGAGTGCTAATTCAGCTGGAATCATGCCAACGTTCAACGTCGATATCTGGCCATTTGTTTATGTAATTTGGATGGTTGTCCTTTGAGTGCACGACGACTTAACTCATTCTTAGAGTTGTCCACAACATTAGTATGAATGACACGTTCGGTTGGCCAGCGTGTTGGCAAAGTGCTTGAATTTCAGTGGTCAGTCAGTACTGGCTCTTTGATAGTTTGTAGGACCCATGGTTCAACTGTCAGTAGGAATACTTGAGTTATTGCTAGCCATATCTGTGGGGTGTGATATTGTCCTGGGGACTAAATGCATGAAGGTAAGTCTGTCCTTTTATGAGTCCAGTAATCTTTGAATTTACAGAATAGCTAACCCCGGTGACATCAAAGCAGCTAACGAGCATAAATCGAGTTTACTGCGATTCCTGATCATGCGCAATATCTTAGGCATTCCCAAATTATGTCATGTTGCAAACAAGTGTAATCCCCCCCTGACACGCAGAGAAGCACCCTAGCATAACCCCTACGTCATTGGACTATTTGCACAAGAGAAATACTACTCGGCGTTGTTTCGGCAATTATCGTGAGAATACACATTGTACTGAAACATTGAAGGTATCTGGTTTTGTTCATCCATGCGTTTGTTATGCCCTGTTTACTCTGTATAGGACACATAAACCAGTTGTTTCCACAAGCCTTCTGCTCACTAAGGGAGTAACCAAGTATATGTCGCATCGAGGACATCGAGCGTTAGACCGATGGGAGGCTAGCGTGGCTGGCCGTCGGCATTTCCCACTTTGACATTTCTTAGAGTAGTTAACCCTTTCTGGAAAGAGACTTATGGACATATAGAGATCAGTTCCAGTCCATCATATAGTACCAAACTCCCCATTTATGCATGTAAGATGTCCGAATGTCATGGGCTTTAAGTGACCCAAGTTAACGTAATTGAATAGGGTGTCCTGGCGGCCATATTCCCGCGACTTTACACCATTCGCTGCCTCAATTGAGCGGTGCTACGTAGAATATAGGACTTTCGGGTCTCGTCGAGACGAATGGTACCAATTAAGGGCTACGAACTTCGGAATTACAAGTTAGCTAATTCACAAGCCTACCGTTCCCTCCTAATATCCTGGGTAAACCCTAGCTATGCCTTGCCCTGTCGCCTTCTCCACATACAATTGTAACTCAGGAAAGACGAAGGGTCATGGTTGTTAAATAAATCAGCTTGTGATCAAATTTATCTGATATTCTCTTGCCGTATGACCATAGCAGTCGAAGTGGCCATAATCCCCAATCACCATCAGTATCTGTCTTAGAGAAACTTTGTTCGTATCGCTCACAAATACAGCTGCATTGTGTCCGAAAACTTACAGCCAGCGTCACGTCTCCTTTCCTTGCCTCTGACCACCTGACTCGACCACCCTTGCACTCTCAGTGTCCCATAAGCTTTGGCCGGGCGATCCGTGGCTGACTGACTATCTCGACAGACGCGACTGTGGCAGCGGCGGCGGGGACAGCGGTGCGGTGGCCGTGCCCGGTCTGCCACCTGAGCTACCCGCGGCGCGACTCTCTGCTCCATCATCTTCAGATCCACCGCGGCAACACACGCTGTCCCGTCTGCCAGCGAGTGTTCGGCACCACGAGCAGTCGTAACCGGCATATGCGGCAGCACCACGGTGCAGCCACCCGCGCAGGTCCGCCCGAACAGCCCGAGGGACCGCCGCCCGCCGCCTGGTGATAAGGTGCCTGGATAGCTCAGTGGGTTGAGTGTTTGACTCGGAATCCATGGGTTCTGGGTTCGAATCTGGCTGTCAGTGAAGTTTTCCGGCTTCCCTGCTTGGGTTGGCGTGAGACATCGACGATATATGACCCCCAACTGTCGCGTCGTTATAAAAAAAAACGAAAATTTATCGTGATGTGCTGTGGATTAGATCGGAGAGGAGTGATGCCGGCTGGGGATGACGAAATAGTGTCCTTTGCGAAGCTCTCTAGGAGATTGGCTGTAATGAGTGTTGGTCGCGGGTTCTTGGTGAAGAGTGTACACATTCCTTGGTGTTTTGCTGAAATAATATGTTGACTGGGCCACACGCAGTTTTTTTTCTTCTTCTGTAGATGTCTTGTTACGATTAAGTAAATATTGTGGTGGCATATGTTGTTTTAACATGGTTCTTACTCCCGTCTATCGTGTCTTCAAACCAAGAAAGCCAATGAAGAGTGGTGTCAGAAACGGTAGTTACCTGTTGCTTTATCTTGTACTGTCATAAAGACGAATGTCTGATGGTGGCCGCTCCCGTTTTGACCGCTCTTGACCTGGCGAGATGGACCTCTGGTCGATGCTGATGCACAGTAACCCGCAGATCTGATGTGATGCGGCGCAATTGCAGATCTCCGGCGAGTTTTGTGCGAGTTTTGCATTGGGTCTGCCTGAATACTTTCGCGAAATTTATTTTCGAGGATTCTCTTCCGTGTTTTTGTACAGGCACTTCAATGTATTCGGGGATGGTTCGAAATGAGTTAACCGGTTACTACGCGGTCCTTACCAACCTGTCCTGACTCAGATAGACGTTTTTTTAATGGCAGATGGATATTGGAAAGTCATTATGTTGATAATGGTTGTATCACGAGAAGTCTTGTTCATTGTGCCATTTTTACCAAGCAACATAATGAAACAAGTTAAACATGTATCCTGTAATTATCTGTATTTTCCCAATCGCTGACTATAATTGGTTCTTAACAATTGTTGTTTTCTGTTCATGAATACGTAAAGAACCTCAGTGCACTATATGTATATAGTTTCCCATTTGTATCATGCATACATGAATATGTTGATTGCATCATTATTGTTTTCTTTTTAATAAACGATGATACCAGGGAACTAGGTGACGATGAAGACGTCAATGTGTCTGTTTTTCGGACGTTTTGTGTAATGGGTGCCAAGTGACGATAAGCAGTCGGTACGCTTTAAAACCCCATCGTCATCATCATCGGACTTAATGTGGTGACACCATGAAGTTGTGATGCCGCTCATAATCGTAACTGGTTTTTGACCTGTGGAATGTTTGGTGTCACTAAACAATAAACCAGTTTGCTTCTGATGAGGATTTTCCTAGGCTAATGGTAGTGGTGGCGACGCTCATGTTTAGAGTGCTTAATTGGCCGCCTATGAAATTATTTTTGTCCTTTCCAACAGTCTCTTCGATTTCTTTCATTTTCGGTGGGTGTAAATGAGTATACAGCCTCTAATTATTTTCCACGCAACAGCATTCGTCTGACAATCACTAGGTCGCCGGAGGTCTCTGAAACTCATGACGAGTAGTTCAACTGTTTAAAGCTGATTAGTTGTGCTCAAGACAATCTTCAAATATTCATCATTCGCTGCTTGTTCAAGTATTTGGGCCTTACAATGGAAGCTATACATTACTAGACTGTAATGCACTGGTGAGTGTTGTGTACATTCTCTGCAAATATTTCCATTTTATAATTACTTAGATATTTTTTGCATTTATTTCTTCGGCTTTCCACCGATGCAAGTTTCTTTCTCGGCGTGATTTTTTATGGAAGGGATATAAATGTGTAAATGTGACACATTCAGAATTATAACACGGAAAAGATATGTATTGTGAACTTTGTGTCGTTTTTCTTCAGCAAACCTGTCCTGTCCCCTGTCTTATCTCGGCCTACATTCGCACTGACATTTATTCACCAGCCCAATATCCGGTCTACATGTTTAGTTGGTGGTCTCGAATATTGTCACGTCTTGTCCCGCTCCTATTCCTTGCTATGTTGTCATCGGCCGAACATCTATTAGGTCATTCTATCACCGATACATCTCTGAGTTTACGGCACCTCCTGTCACTTCTCAGTGCTCCATCACAGCAGAAGAGCGTCTGTGGCCCATCAGCCCTGTCTGATATTGTCTTCCCGACCCGGCAGCTGATTCCGGGTCTGACATCTCGACAATGCCGACGGTGGAGGTCGCCGGAGGCCGCTTCCGTTGCCAAAAGTGCAAGGAGCAGCTCGATGGCTCGGTGGCGTTCTTGCGGCATTACAGGGAGAAACATGTCGCAGAAGTTGCATGCCGCTATTGTGGCGTGAAGTTTGCCTCGCCATACAGCATGAGGCTGCATGCGGCTACATGCCCGAAACGCATGTGTGAGTTTACATCTACTAAGATTGTTATGGCCTACTGTTCTGTATTTGTCAGCATATTTAAAGCGGATTTTCAAATATTATTGCTCCCTTAATTCACTGCCGCGCTTCAAGATTTGTGCTGTTTGTCTGTTGCTTTTATTATTATAAGTATTACAAAATTATTGATTGCATATTTTTTAGAATTTATATTATTCTTGAGGTTTATATTTCGCTTCGTTATGAGACTTATGAACAAATCGGTATTTCCAGGATATCCATTTGTCATCTGCCCTGGACATCCAGGACATTCATTGTTGCAGATTCGAGTAAATCGTTCACACTGTTTCTCCGCCTCACAGCCCAGTGTGCTGTTGTTCTATCGGCTTCTGCGGTGAAGAAGCCTACGGTCTCGCGAAAACCCGGTATGTTGAGCCAATATTTGTGCAAACGGTTCTAACTCTCCGGTGTAATTCTAGGCTAATAACTTGCTTTTCTTCAGTGGCACTAAGCATTTGTATTGGATGATTGTTATCGACTACCTTTTTCCATTACTGGAGAAGTACTGTAATCGAAAGTACATGTCACAAGTACTGGAACCGGTCAACCATGCAACCATATATTTCCATATATTTGTTAAGTTACTCATCTGGCTTCAATCATGGTTGTCATGGACGCCATATAGTCATGCAGTTGCAGCGTCTCCAGCTCGGTATCATCATCATTATCATCATGAGTCAGGAGTTGCCCTCATCTAGTTACCTTCGCACATGTACCATATGTGTCTGACGCTCGCACTCCTTACCCTCAGCTGAGAAGCCGCTCGTCGCCGACGCTGATGGCATGTTCCGATGTGATGATTGTGAGCGTCGGTTCCGCTCTCGTGACTCGCTGCGCCGACACGCTGCCGCTCAACACAGTGAGGAGGAGGAGTGGCATCCGCCTGCCTTCGAAGAGCGCGTACTGGGAGGAGGGGGAAGTGGAGATACTGGTGTCACGCGACCGGTGCGCCAGAGACGCCGCCGCAGCCACTGCAGTAAACTGGGGTGTGACTGTGGCGGTGAGGAGTGACGCCTTTGTGGCCTTGCAGGATGATGGAGACGAGGAGTTTCTTGGGATGAATGGGCTTGGCGTGGAGTAGGAAACGGAGAGGAGACTTTCGATGTGGTATTGGTGTTGTTTTGGCTTAGAGCCAGAGTTGGAAAGAACCAGCGTTGTTCTGGTTCTCTCCAACTCTGTTGATTTCATGAAGAACACCTGGGTTATATCTTAGTACGTTCGTCGTTTGGTGCAACTTTAAAAGGACAAATCATCCTCCGTATTCACCTTACCGTTTATCATACAGTTGAGATCGTTCAATTTCAACAGGTGGGACTCGTCAGTGCCACATCGCTACGAGAAGCTCACCCCTATGTTTGTGATATCTTGGCATTGTGGTGAATTAAGAAATAAACGTTTCCATAAATCGCATATTGCTAGCGTTGAAACTGGTTTCATCCGACAATCTCCGCTGCTTTCCTTTATCTGAGCAGCGAAACAGCTTTGTAATAGTTGACCCCAGTAACTTAGGACAGGTTCCTGTTCCTGTGCAGTGTACATACGTTGCTGAGGCTTTTTACTTAGATGAGGCGGTCATTCGCCCGCCCTTCTCTGGTTGGCACCATCGGGCTTACAGGCGGCAATGAACCACGTTTACTAAGGTACGAGCTATGAATTTTTGTGTGGCACGTTGTCTATTCTCTGACCAAACGGAATTGAAAGCTGTTAAGATTTTTCAATAAGGAATTTGCATTCCAATAAAGAAGGTACTCTAGCTGGAGCTGAAAGGCTTGTTCTAACTCCGGCCTGAATGCGATTGTCTTGACATTGTCCCATCCCGTCACACCTTGCGTCCATGTCCCTGCAGTGACATATATCATCCACTATATTCCCCTTCCTTTGCCACATCTGTCTTCGCCTTATGCCTCCGAGTGCTCGTATGTTGCTACCGCCGTTTGATCTCATGTATGTCTATCGCGCTGCAGCCGGACCGACGCCCCCGCCGCCACAGTCTGCAGTGATGCACGCCGGTCTCTTCGTCTGCGTGCTCTGTGGGCGCACCTACCGCAGCCGGGACTCGTTCCGCCACCACGTAGAGACCCACGCCGGGAAGACTACCTGTCCCCACTGCCGTCAGACGTTCGCTACAGTTAGCAGCAGGAACCGACACGCGACGGGCTGCTCCAGCCGCCCTCGGCCTCCGCCGCCGCGGCCGGACGGGGTCGGCTGGGCGGAGGTGGCGCCGGAGTGGGGACGTTTGTGAGGGGTTAACTCGACGCTCGTGACTTTTGGTCTACTCTTGAAAGGAGTGCCACTGCTGGGGTGGAGGATAGGGGTGACTCATGAATGTGGTGCCACTGCAGGAAAGACATCCTGGGGATGGAGTCATTCCTGAAGGTGGGGTGGCCACTGGGGATGAAGGTACTCATGTAAATGTGGGCATATCTGAGAGTGAGACCATTTTTGAGTGAGAGACAACTCATGAGAGTTGGACCATTTCTGAAAGGAATCTGCGCTGAGCGACGAGTGCGATATTCGGGCTAGCACTATCAACTGGAGTTGTTGCAGCAGTTGGCCGCCAGGGACCGCTAGTGAGCTAGGGTGTAATGACGTCGCAAGCAAATGGTACCAGTTAAATATTTAACGCTAAATGTGTATATATTTATTTATTTATAAATAATAAATATTTAGCAGTACTATTTGCTTGCGACGTCATAACACCCTGGCTCACTAGCGGTCCCTGGCGACCAACTGCTGCAACAACTAATTGATGGTGCTAGCCGATATTCGTTCGGGACCTTGTCGCAAGGCGGATCAGTTACTAGAGGTCCAGCTGTGATGTCAGATCATGCTCATTGAAAGCCATTCGGTGGTGGTGCGAGGTTAGTTGCTATGCTAGCAGCCCTGGATGTCACAACATTACAGTGGACGTGCGGGTGGTTGTGGCAGCCCATCTGTCATTCTGTTCAGTGGTGGTGAAACTGAGTCAGCTATGGTGCTGGGATACTTATAAGCGGTGTAGTGGTTGGTGTAGCGGTAGTTAAAGATCCCTTGGAAATGGGCCGATTTTTTGTCCGGCAGGATTTCCCCTGGCGGACAGGAGGTGCATCGTACTAGTTGGCGATTTTACGTCATTGAGGAACTGTTTAGTAGGAAGATTAAGTGTTTCTTTCTGTGTAATCTTGACACTGAATCAAATTTTCTTCAGTGTCATCTACAATGCTGCCCCTCGCTTTATTCTTTTCTTATTTTGCAATGGAGGCAGTTATATTTCCTACGTTCTTGCGAACATGCTGGTGCCATGAAGTGCGTTGGACATGTTTATTTATTCCCAGCTTGCGTACTATCGAACAAAGCTGCTCATTGTATTGAACTACATGAAATGCAATGTCGATATGTGGTTCCTTCGTTCTATTTGGTTTAGTTCGTACAAGATGTTGGGAATATATGCGTGGTTGCTTTTACTTTGCCATAATACATATTCAGGCAATCTTTACAGTCGCGTGAGTTCACAATGTAAAATGACAAGGCGAACGTTTTCCGCGGAATATCGGTTCAACAAAACCGTCTGGATTTAGGTTGCCAGCCTACACCCGATATTGTACTTCCATTGCAAGCTACAGTGTGATCGCAATGCAGGTCAGCACACCTTACTTAAGTACGTTAAGTTATATTAACTGAAATCAAATAGTACTAAAATGAGGGCAAACGAGTGGCCCTTTCGGCGTTGTTTTACTTGAACATACATGTTCCATTTATGTGTGATCAGCCTAGGGTCTGTAGGGCTTGTTTAGTGTTCGGGTTTGTTCTTTGCTCCATTCCCATGGAACGGGCGCCACATAACCCGAGTAGTTGCGGCGGCCCTAAGCCCAAATTATCATCATCGAATCCCATGGTAAAATTTCGACGAAATTATGTTCCTCGTATGACGCTATTATTCATGAATTTCCATCGTTGGACATGCCTTTTGTTTTCCTCTCGTCTTTGTACTCTCTCCTAACGGTGGCTAAGCGTTCGTGTCAGTGTTTGTGAACCGTCAATAAGCGCATAAGACGACCTACCGACTAACACTGTTGTGTGTTTACTTCCTGACCATCCTGACATTGACAGCCTGCTGACCTGTGTTTACCTAGCATTCTGCCCTAAACTGCTGACCTGTTGACCCGCGGACTGACCCTCCCGTCCGTCACACAGCAGTCGACCTGCCCCAGTTCTGCACGCTCGACCCGGCCGGACGCCTAGTCTGCACCCTCTGCGGCAGGAGCTACCGCAGTCGGGACTCCTTCCGCCACCACGTGGAGACCCACGCCGGCAAGACCACATGCCCTTACTGTCAGCAAACGTTCGCTACAGCCAGCAACCGGAGCCGACATGCTCAGACATGTCCCAAGCGACCCGCGGAGGAAACCGACATGGGTGGTCATGGTGCTTTGATTGGTGTCAGAAGTGGGCAGGGGGTTGGAAGTGGTCAAACGGTGGGGCACATGACGGGGTCCGGGGCGACGTTCGCTGGTGGCGTGATCCATGTGGATGACGATGGTGGACACTGGCAGGGATTCGCTGGGGCGGAGATGGGGGGAAGTGGAGAGACCATGTTGACCAGGCCAGGCCAGTCGGCACACGGTGACAGGAGGTTCTAGTTGGGAAGCGAGCTGGAGAGATGTTTTTGAGAGGGGCAAATTGTGCGAGTGTTGGACGGTCCTCCGCCTGGACATACTAGAATGTGTGACCTGGCTCTGGATGAATCCAATGATGAAACATGGTTCACCTGGCAGTAGTTGAATCCCTACACTTTCGGAGAGACACTAATCTCTTCGGTGTACATCGATATAATGGCGATTATAATGAAGCTGTTTCCTTTGAATGCGTGTCTGATTTCAACCAGACATCACATGCGGAAGTTGTCACGTGATGGGCATGCTGTTTATATTCTCCCATTCCTCGGCGTTGCATTGCTTCTCTGCATCAGTTTACTAATGTATGTTCCTGGCACACTAGCACGTACTACTTGGGTCCTGGAGGCTCCGTTTTTGAACGTGTGACGACTTTTCAGTCTATTCATCTTCCCCTTGCTGCAACGTGGACATAGTGTGGTGTTTGCGGGCCGTCTGTACATTCGTACTGGCTGTCCTCATTGTGTACAATAAAGCATTGGATACGTTTTGTGTGAAATGTTTCCTCTTTTAACTGGCTGACGACACTGATTTAGGGAAAGCTCATTCCGATGGATAGGATTTTTACGTAACTTGGCCGGACATCTGGCGAAGCAACAGCTAAAATTGACCTAGGAACCATTAGGCACTCTTCCACACTAAGTAAAGATTGATGGTGGCAGGGTGCTCAAGATCCCGAAAATATTCCGTCATTTTGGCCAGTATCAATGACACGGGCTGCATACAAGCGAAAAGATGCCTTCACCATCCCATGTCAAGGGTAATATGTCGGCTAATTGCCATCATGATATGTATGTGGCAAAGGTGATTGGTTCAATGCTTTCATGTAATGCATTGAAGATAACGGGACCTGGGCGTGTCTCACACCAGAACAAAAATGTAAGAACATTTTAGTTACAAGGATAACGTCAGTCGTCAAGTCTGTGGCCAACATCTTTTCCCGAGTGGCATTTACGGTTACGGTTTTGTGTTTTGTTTATCGAGTCGATATCTGGAGCTCCTGTTCAAACTCCGGAGTTTGCTTCAACGCACGCCAAGGATGCCAAGAACAAAGAGCAAAGCAATTTATATAGGCACAAATCACTTTCATCTAGTTGCTTTTCTAGTGCGATCCGTGACTTACCGAACACAAATGCAATGTATGGATCGAACATTGTGTCAACCTTAGCCCATTCGGTATTGGGTGATTTGGCATCAGTCACAGATAGTAAAACGCAAGCTAGCTACTATTGTGTCTAGCTACTACCACTTATTTGCCGTCCGTAGTGACCCTACCCTTCGTCACTTACCATCCATCGCTTTATTCCTTGCCTTAGTGGCCGCTGTCTCATACACGGCGCAGAGCGATTGCGTTGTGTTGATGTCGTTTGAGTGGTGTCTCAAAGCAAGATGTCTGATCTCCAATGGCGGCGCCCTTCAGGCGGCCGCACACTGCGCATTCGGCGCCCGATAGCACTGCGAAATTCCGCCTCGGAAAATCGCGGCGATACCGCGGAATATCGTCCTTGTTCCGGCGGATTCGGCGCTGTCTGCTCGCGAGATTCCGCCCCGCCGACCTACAGCATGTCGCAACCTGTGCATACAGCCTGTCCCAAGGTAACTTAATGATGGCCATTTTTCGACGAAACTGTAAGTTTAGAACCACGAAACTTTTACATAATAAATTTCACAGCGGCAAGAGTGCAAAATGTGTACCTCTATCTCGCATAGATTCGCCACTGTTAGCCTGATCAATTTTGTTGTCTGCGGTTCCGCGGCGTTCAGTCGCGGAAAAAAATCGTTTTAATTAGCTTTTTTCCGCCGGTCCGCAGATGGCCGGCCGACGACATTCGTCCGCGATTTTTGACGTTTCGGCTGACGCGAAGGCGGAAAGTCGTTAAAGATGCGCGGAAAGTCGCAGCGATATCGCGACCTCCGCGCGCCGAATGGCCTAGTGTGCGGCCGCCTTTTGGCTAGTCTTTATCCATCATCACAACAGAGCTAGTGTATGAGTACTTTTACTTTTGGGTGCGTGAATGAGGGTGGCTTTAACAGCATCGGCTCTGATGTATCTGAAATCCCATCGCTACCTATCTCCCTATCTGACTAAACATCTACTTATCCTGATAGTATTCCTCCTGAAACATTTCGCTGTGTCTGAGAGTGTGTGCTCCGTCCCATGGCAGTGTCTCGTGAGTGTTGCAACTTAAAGGGCCATGTATGAAACCTCCCTGTTATGTGTGAAGAAACGTTTGTCTCACTCCACCACATTCTACAGGTCGGTGGCCGCTGGTGCCCCTCGGAGTCGAAGTCAGCCCTCTGTCACTGGCTATGCCGCCTCGCTCTCTACCCACTGGAGGCGGCTCGCTAGCCTGTGACCGGTGTGGCCGAATATACTCAAGTCGCGACTCCCTCCGCCACCATCTGGAGACCCACGAGGGAAAGACGCTGTGTTCCTACTGTGGTAAACGGTTTGCGACTATTAGCAGTAGGAACCACCACGTGCGCAGCGTTCACGCCGAGGCAACGCCGAGCGTGTATGACGCGAGGCCAACGCCGAGCGTGTATGATGCGAGGCCAACGCCGAGCGTGTATGATGCGATGCCAACGCCGAGCGTGTATGACGCAAGGGATTGAGGTTGGCGGTGTGGCATGACAAGACTGGCATGTCACTGTTCTGAAGGGCAAGACTGGTGTGTCGAAGGATGGGTGGTGCTTGCATGTCATAGCGCTAGAGGACATGACTCATGTATTGAAGGACTTGAGAGGGTTGAGTTACAGGAGGGAAGATAGACCGGCACAGGACTCAAGGCCGGCGACAACATGGATTGAACGTGAGGAAGATGGTGCCTCCTTTGATATAAGCGTTGATGGGCTGTCGTATGACCATGATGACCATACTGACATGGCGGTGACCATGATACTTCCTCCTTGAATCGAATAATAGTTGTGACTTGTGTCGAAACTGGAGGTTTGAGATAGTAAGCAAGCAAGCACGGTGTTCTCTGACAAAGAGAAGACAGTACGGATCTGTATGCTTTGCTGTAATGGTCATTTGATCAGGTTGGCGATGTGTGATCCGTTGTAAGGGGCTCCAGTTTTGAGCTGACAACATTGCTGTATATATGTTCGACTGAGTTGTTGTTTTACTGTGCTCTTACAATGCTCTGGAACTGTGACTGCACTGTGCTGGAACTGCATTACTCATTTTAGTATGTTTTGCGTGTACTCGACTTGCCCGTTCTCCACTTGTAGCCGGATTACTTGGCGTTTCTTTGTGACACAGGGTAAGGTATCAACGTCAGTTTGTTAGAAACTATGCATTTTCTTCTACTTCTCATGTTGTGAAGCTGTCCACAAAATTACTGTGCTCAGAATGTGTTAAATACATGGTTTTTATTTTCAAGCATGGTCTGTATGTTGGTGCAAAACTTCAGTGGACGATATGAAGGTAATAGAAACCTCTATGCCATATGCCAATATCAAGAAACCTCTATGCCATAATCTGTTACAAAACTTCCTTTTCCATCCAAAGCGTCATAAAGAATGCAAACTATTCGAGGGCACGAAGTTAAGTAGTGTTGCACGGTAGCTAGTACAAGAAATAGTATGAAGAAGTTATAGAATAATCATCGTAGTGGTATACCAAATGAAGCAGCGAGGATATAAATCACAGATAGGGATTTGGAACTGTGGAATAATTATCTCCAGTTATTTCTGTGGGCTCATGTTGGCCGCAGCAAAATCGTTTCGTGATACTTTCTACGCCGATATTGTGTCGGGTAAGTTGTCCAAAAGCGAAATATTTTTCGACTTCCTCCATACAGAAATGAAAAGGCACTGTTTGCAACGAAATGTATTAAATGCTGACACTTTATTTTAATTTCATTGGCCTTAGGCGTTACACCAGCAGTTATGAAACGGGTGAATTCAACTCGATTTCCCACATTTGAACTGAATTTCGGCATCATCAGTGCAACCGCTGGAATTTTGATATTAAGCGACTATAGCGGCCTCTCTGGATTTGGAGCTTGTAGGACTCCTCGACATAATATACCCCAAAAGAGCAGTTTGCTGCTCCACGCCATGGCCTCTGTCCTTCTCCAGTTTAATGTTCAGCAGGCCTCAGTATTCTTGGGTCTTCACCACCAATACCACTTCGCAGACCGCCACTGCCACCATCTTCCTTGACTGTCAGCAGCGGGCAATAACTTCTGACTGACTGACTGACTTATGACTTCTTACCGCCTCTCCGTTCCAGAACCGCTTCTGTTCGGCGCCGACATGCTCATGTCTGGCACGCTGGGGGTCCATCGGCGCTCGCTGTGCCTCGAGACTCACTATAGCTGCCCGCACTGCCCGGCATCGTACTCCAACCGCGGCTCCCTCGTCAACCACATGTCCATCCACAGTGGCCGCACTGGGTGTGATATATGCGGCAAGGTCTTCAGCACGGTTAGCAGCCGGAACAGGCACATCAACAAACATCATCCGGAGATGGAGCCGCTCACGTCCTACCGCACGGCTGCTGCGTGCGACGCCCTTCCGCTTCCACCGCCTCCACCGCCTCCGCCAATGACACCTATGACGGCGTCCACGATACCGACGATGCTTCCGTCGATGACGACGATGACGGTTCCGGAGACTTCGTCGACGATGCTGCTGGCCCAGCTACCGCCGACTACGTCGCTGCTGAGGCTGCCAGCACCGCAGCAGCCACAGCCGCCGCCGCCACCACAGGTGTTGCAGGCGTCTCCTCAGTCTCAGTCGCCCAAGATCGAGTATTTGTATCAGTGATTGGGGATGGAACAAGAGAGAAGAGGAGAGGAGTGACTGACTTAAATGTACTGGAAGAGTTTCTTTGTTGGCGTTGCTTTGTGAATACTCACGTGTGTATGCGTTGCTGAGTGCTGAATGAACTGCTGGTGACAGGTGTGACCTATTGACCCCGTACGCGCAGCTAAGTCTACCTGGACTGGCGTGTGTGTGTTGAACTGTTGATGTTGCATCAGTCATATGCGCTGAGGCACTCATGCTGCTAGAACGGGGAGCAGCCCTAACATCCAAAGTTGGGAAAGCTACCCCGGGAAGACGTATATGCAAAAATTGTAGAAGTCTCCATGGTTTGTCTTTCCCATGTAAATGCTACCAGTGACACAGATGTGTAGTGATGGATGCAACAGTCGTCCTGAGCGGAATTTCTTCTGAAATGACGGGACGATGTCGTGATCTTTTTTTTTGTAACGCCACCACAGCCAAGTTCTGTGCTGGCGATGCGTAGCAAGGCAACTAACGTAACCAGGGTAGGACGAATCTGTAGCAAGTCTTCATGCGGGGACGGAGGGTCACATGAGCACCAGGCAGTCTTCTAGACGATGTGGCGAGTATCTGGTGCCGCTGGCTTGGTTTGTGAATCCCGCGATTAGTTGAAGATGCCGAAGTGTGTATCTTTTCCCCCTCATTATGTGAGTTGACTAATGACTTAACTGTTCGATGGAAGTTGAACTCGCTGAAGGACATGGTACAATGGTACGTGCTGCATATTTGTGTACGCATTATTTAAGTCATTAACTGTCTTCAAGTTTCGTCGAGCAATTTGTGTTACTAATGAATTAGTCTCCTTCGTCGTTGTGCCGTTGTAAGAACGCCTCCCTAGCATATTTTGTACAAATATTGCTAAACCTAATATTGTATTTTTTTGTGGATATTTGATGTGCTTGTGCTGTCGCATCTATCTCTTTTTTGATTCGTAGTGTTGTTTGCGTGTTTAGTCTTTTCTAGATAGTTATTTATGCTTATAGTTTATTTAGTAGTGTGGCAGGAAAGAAAACTGAAACCTGACGTAATCCCGGAAACCGAGTAGTGAGCCAACTGAATACATATTCTGCCAATATGAAATAGTTTGTCTCATGAATTCAGTCGTGTGAGGACTTTTCCTTCCCTTTGTCCACTCTTCCCAGCGTTCCGAATATGGTATTCCACCACATTTATCTTGTTGAGAAAGCTGTACCGTCTTTTCAAGAAATCGATGAATTGAAACGCGCAAGAAAATTGTATTGGTACTTATCTCCACTGAATCGTTCTTCCCCATTACCCGATGTGTGAAAATCGTAATGTAATCACAGTTTCGAATTTTCCACATGTTACTAAGAACGCTATTCATTTGAGTTTCATCTATGTTATACTTATATAATTTTAGAGTGGAGGCTACAAAATTTTGTCAAAGCAATGGATTGATTAATTAAAGGAAAATGAATGATTACATTGCTTGTTGACCGCAGTGCGACTGAAATTTAAACGAATTGTTCTAGACATCATATTTGGGCTGAGATAGAAAAGGTAACGCAACCTTAGTAAAAGTAGAAGAAACATACCCAAGCTTATGGGATATTCGATATCGAAGATGTAATGGATTTTCACATTGGGGACTCCAAGACGCCAATTGGCTGTCAGACGAAAATAAGTTACGCATGTGGGCATATTTTTTTCCCATTTGGGTTCCATTATCATTCCATTATAATGTTGTTACCTCAACTTTAAAGGCTTTACCGTTTGATTGATCGATTGATGGCTTGATTACAGATCAATGGTCTTAGATATCCACTGAGTAACAAGAACTTGCTTCATGGGGTGTTTCTGCCGCAAACCAACACCCCTTTATCCTCGCCTTAGGGCGCTTGATAGCATCAACGCGCTGAAGCGCCCCCCAACAAACCTCAACCACACTATCCTCGTCTTATCAGTTCGTCCCTTATGTGCTTGATGTGAATCCTACGTGTGTCTGACGGTCGTGCATGTCGATCCATCACAGGTGAACTCTTCCCATGCCGGCTGTGCGGCCGGCAGTACCGCAGCCCGAGCAGCCGGAGCGCCCACGAGCGGGTCCACTCGGGTACCACCTCCTGCCACATCTGCGGCCGCTTCCTCGGCAAGATGGGAAACCTGAAGAGACACCTGGTCAACCGGCACGGGATCGAGAAGGGTGATGCTGCGGAGTTGGTGCGGCAAAGGATCTCAGAACAGGGTGGTGTCAGAGTGTCCGGTGGCGCCGTGGCGGAGCAGGACGCGCTGGAGCGGCTCATACATCAGTTCTGAATGAGTGCATCTATGTCTCTGCAGTGTGATAGGGGAGTTAAAGACCGTGAAGTGTGGAATGATCCGCTGTGGAGCGCTGCTCAGCCGCTGTGAGAGAGTGACGGAAGGAAGTTGTGATGAGTGGAATGTGGTTTGTAGAAGAATGGTCGTACCCCTCGCCCGCCAGCTGTATCCACGCTGTCTCTTTTATCTGAAGGAGCCGATTAGGGCAGCTCAGTTTGTGACTGAGGATGTGAGAAGACTCAGGGTAGGATTACGAGGGTATGGTTATATTGTGAAGTAGGGATGCAAATTTCAAGACCACGGAGCCGGCGCCGGGCCAAAATTCAGGCCCGGCGGGCCTGAAGCTGTGTCTGAACTCAGGCTTGCCAGTCTCATGCCGGGCTCAGCACAATTTCGGGGGTTAAATTATTGTTTAATGTATCATAAAGTAAACATGCATATTGCTAGCTGCCGGGCCTGACGGGTGCTGCCACATGTGCCCGGGCTTGATTCCGGTGCCAACTCATTTATGAGCGGTGGCGGTGCCGATTCCTGTTTTTGGAGAAATTTTTGCATCTATTGTGAAGTGAGCTGTTTGGAAGTGGAACGAGTGCTTGGGCTTCGTATGATGGCATAGATCATTGTTTGTGCGTTGCATAATTGTTACACTGTGGGTATTGCATTCTAGTTGTGAATTATATTCTTTTGAGAACGGAATATGATCCTTGAGTTTAGTTTGTGCATTGCCCACAGCCCAGTGTGTGTTAAGTCTTATATGAGCTTCCTTGAGATGCAACGCGTTGAGGTTTATAGTTTCTGTAACTTTCTCTGTTACTTTTGTAGGTAACCAGCACAACACCGTCCGAAGCGAGTAACAGGAGGGACTTGCCAACGTAATGGATTTCGTCTGCGAGCCGCAGTGATAGTTGTAGCACAGACGCTCTCTTGATTTGCATTGTCGCCCGTCTTTCCCACGCCATGGCATGGCTGTTCTGTATTATCTGTTGTGAAAACGGTGCACGGTGCTTATAGGCGCTTGAACGTTGGGCTTGTGTGTTGCCGCTCCTTGACCAATAAACCCATAAGGCTGAATTCCGTTTTTTCGAAAGTTGTTGGATAGTCTATGACAAAGCTACCTCTTGTTAGAATTGTAAGATATGCTGACCGAGAGGCCATTGCGTTTCACACATGCCACATGCTGCGTCAATTTTTCCGGAGTTTTGGTTTTCCTATCGTTTATAGGCACACACACGTTCTTCACTGGAGTCATAAACATGTCCGTTTGCTTGGCAAGGGTCTCAAACATAGGGCCATATACCATCACTGTTTAGATTTGGACTGAACTTTAATCCATCCCATGGAACGGTACATCAATTAACTGAGCTGAACTTAAATCAGTATATAAACATTAGGGAGCATTATATGTGTTAATATTAGTAGTCTGCTTACTTGTACTTGTACTTATAGTACGGGACTATAAGGATGACTATGCCTGTCTTGCCCGGTCTTTACAGCTCTTGATTGTGTGTATGACTCAGTAGACAATTCAAAAGGGTGCGCTTTCATTTAACATATATTGCATATAGAATTGCAGCGGTCAACGATGTCTTGTGCAATGCAGACTGGTTATTGATTCAACTTTTTTGGAACGATTCAATCATGATTCATTTTGGAATCTGAATGATGCAATCACCGTTCGATTCACGGATAAAATTTTGAGAATTGATTCTTTCCGATTCAAAGAATGAAAACAAATATTTTAACCGATTCACGTTTGATTCAACATGTAAATATATGTGGTGAATTTATGTAAAATCAATACAAATAAAACATACATATATATGATCATTAAAACATTGTTACAGCAATAGTATTTCAGTATAAATGAATGTAGCCACTGGGACTGCATGTATTTGCACAATTCACCATTGTACTTGAATCGTTAAGAATCCTTAAATCTTTTGATTCAATCAGCCTTGATTTGATGCGGATTTTGATTCAATCACGATTCATGGATCAAAAGTCTGGTGGTGAATCAACTATTTGTGTATTCAAGGAATTTTGATTGAACGATTCCAATCGATTCAATCAGTGTCGAATCAATAACCAGTCTGGTGCAATGTGCAGTGAACCTTCACCCTTTACGACGTAGTAAATCGGCTAGGTTAGTTGAAAAAATGGTCGAGAAATTCAACGATCTGCCCGGTGAATGGCCAAATTCTGTTTACTGTAATTGCTTACCAAGATGTATTTTTACGATCAGAGTTTGCATTCCAATGAAATGTTAATTAAAAGATAATTCTCCCTATAACTAATTTTATTTTGAATAAAAAAATAAACCACAATGTAAATATTTGTTAAATGAATTTGTTAACAATCAAATTATTCATTGACATCAAGTCATTGGCATTGGCATCAAGTTAAATATAAACGTTCTTGATTTCAAGGTTTCTGCTGCACTAACATTTGTGTTTACAATTGTCTTTACAATCGGTAATTCAGAGGTGGTGAATGTTTGTGAAATGTCTTTTTGTGAGGTTTGCAATATTTTCTTGCGTTTGCAATTGCAAACATTTGTAAATACTAACTTATTTGTGAAATAGGCCTCAGATCTTTTGATTCATGAATCGTGATTGAATCAAAACCCGCATGGAATGAAAAACCCGCTGATTGAATCAAAAGATTTAACGATTCGTAACGGTTCAAGTGCACATGGTAAATTGTGCAAATACAATGCTGTCCCAGTGGCTACATTCATTTATACTGAAGTCTGAAATATAATTGGTATAACAATGTTATAATGATCATATATATATATATATATATATATATATATATATGTATGTTTCCATTTGTATTGATTTGGCATAACTTCAAGATGTGTATTTAAATGTTGAATCAAACGTGAATCGATTAAAAAAAAATCAATCGGAAAGAATCACTTCTCAAAATGTGTATCCATGAATCGAACGGTGATTGAATCATTCAGGTTCAAAAATGAATCGTCATTGAATCGTTCCAAAAAAAGAGTTGAATCAATAACCAGTCTGCTCTTAGGGAAGAATCCAAGGGCTATGATTCTTTCCTGAATCAGATATTTGTCGATGTGACTTATTCCAGTAACTCTTCTTGACGACATTCTAAATAAAATATGACATGGGAAATTCTTATGATATTTAGAAGGCCTATAATAAATCCTCAAGTCCTGGCAATGTGAGGGGCCGCATTTTCCCCTCTGCCCGTTACAGTCCATCCGCTATGCCATGCCTAAACATCTGACTTGACTTCCTCGATATTGCATCTCTTCTTTCAGCAACCTGGCAAGAAATTTCACCTCTGACACTAATCAACGCAGTGGAGACGAGAGCAGCCGACGGTGCCGTGAGTATTCAGCGCCACTGATTATATTTGGAGATAATTTTTTTTTGAATATCTTTGAAGTTTTTTTTATTTTTGAATCTTTTGAACATGAGATATTTGTGTTAGCGTTCATTCGATTTTTATCATTGTGGCCTCACGTCAGCAAACTCAACCCAAATTACTGTTACGAAGGGCCTATCCCTTCAAGTTAACCCTAGTATCTTTTCTTGTCTATACTCTTAACCCTCGCCCTACGGGGACATTTCTCACCTTCGCCCTATCAGGGGGGGGGGGCTGACAGCCCCCCCCCCTGATAACTTCCAAACCAAGCAACGTAGAGCAATGTGGTAAGAACCAGCATGTTGCCTGTCATGAGAGGAATCTAACAGTATGCGATTGTTAGATTTCAGGTCAACGGGTGACCTAGGTCAAGTGAATGACCTAAGATCGACCACGTCCAAAAATAGCGATTGTAAACGGCGCTTAGTATAACTTCCGAACGGAAATAGATAGAGAGACACCGTAAAAAAGTAACGTGTTGCCTGTCAAGGAAAATCCAAAGGCATTCCATTGTGAGCATCTAGGTCAACTGGTGACCTTTGGGATCAGGTCAATTGACCTTTGGGGTTTATATGACCTTGACTAAAATGTCATAGGTCACGATCTAATAGTCGTAACACTTCAAATTTGGGTAGGATAACTGTTGTAAACTCAGCTACTGAAAATTTCAGCAAGATGCGCCGCATGTGTAAAAAGTTATTCAAGAAAAACCTCAGGGAGCCTGTCAGCCCCCCCCCCCCCGTAGGGCGAGGGTTAATCAGTCGCTACATACCTATGTTTCTATAAGACGAACGTAGCTTCTTTATATTCAGAGATTTCTTCTTAAGTTACTTATGTTTCAGAACTTAGCATTGACACTTGACGGCGTTCTGGAATTCGCAACCAAACTGTTTCCGCATTGTCGTGCTATAACTACCTGTTTTGGTTATCCGGGCAGGCGTTTTCCAAAGTTTCCGGAGGACCGTTTTCTGAGAGTCTTTATTTCAGTGATGAGCAGAAGTGGAGAGAGAAGAGTGAGGTAGCCACCCCGCCCCGAGCCGTCGACCTCGCCAGGCCACTGAGGTGTTGACTGGGGTACGGTCTTGCTGTACTGGTGCCTTTGGACCCTCAGTCTCCAGCTTATATACGGCGAGGCGGGCGGGAAAGTAGCACAAGGCGGCATACGAGCGGCCTTCCATAGAGCGTGGTTGGGACATAGACCATACGGACACACATATGTAATCTCTACTTGCGTCATACGAGCGGCCTTCCATAAAGCGTGTTTGGGACATAAACCATGCGTACACTTATATGAGCTAATCTCTACTTGCGTCATACGAGCGGCCTTCCACAGAGCGTGGTTGGGACATAGACCATGCGGACACAAATATAAGCTAATCTCTAATTGCGTCATACGAGCAGCCTTCCATAGAGCATGGTTGGGAAATAGACCATGCGGACACACATATGAGCTAATCTCTACTTGCGTCATACGAGCGGCCTTCCATAGAGCATGGTTGGGAAATAGACCATGCGGACACACATATGAGCTAATCTCTAATTGCGTCATACGAGCGGCCAGGGCCACAGCTCTTGATGCACCGAGCGCAGCCCGCTGCCATTTCGTCACTGGACCGGCTCTGTCCCAAATCATTCGGAACACTACCAATGCAATGAGCCTTGAGTCATAAATATCTGCTACCAGTAAAACGCCTTTTTGTGCGATGACCGAGCGGGCGCGCTCTGGTAAAGCTAAAACAGGTTTGAAATATGAAACGGTACGGGAGCACACGTAGCCCTTCCTTAGCATGTATGCAAATTTCCACCTAGATAGGTCCAGTAGTTTCCGAGCTCTGAAATATGGTGGCGCACGTGCATATTGGTGTATGCCTCGGCACGTCTTAAAGTAGCTAATAGCCATGCCCTAACATACATGCAAAGTGTCAACGCAATAGGTCCAGTAGTTTCGAAGATATAAAAAGGGTGCGCACGTGCCATGGAACTTCCGATTAATCATGTGGAATATTGACAGGATGTCAGTCGGGAGCAGCACAACAAATTTCGCCATAATCGGCCTAGCTGTTTCTGAGATACATCATAGGGGTGTAACCCGACGCCCTTATTTCTTCCACGTGCTCACGTGCGCTCCAGCCTTAAGTTTAAATTAGGCATGCAACATATGCGGCATCATTGGTTCATATCGTACGCCAAATGTGGTCCAGTTCGAAGAAGCGATTCCATCATTACTGGCGCGATTTCCTTCAAAAATTGGTTATTTGACCCGCCCCACTTTTGCACGTGCCAGACGATGTGGTACCACTCCTATAAGAACGCACCATACCAACAACAGAATTGATTTGATGGACCTATCCATTGGTGAAAACCCGATTTCAATCGGAGCAGTACTTGCAAAGATATTAGCTTCCGGAAAGCGTCTGTACGGTCGTGTCGGCCCGGGCTGGGTCTAATGTAAATTTGTCTCGTAAGTTGACGAGAAACATCACGGGCGCTTCGCGCCCGCTCGGTAATCACTGCATGACGTCCTTTCTTTTGCATCTTCAGCATGTCAACGCCAATTCAGTGGATCCACTGTCGATGGATCTACAAATGCCCCAAAACTTCTTCCAAGTTGATCCCAGGCAAGTATAAAAGTTCCCTCCTCAATTTTCGCAGTATTGTGTAAGTATGACATGATTATTTCGTATGTTTAATTGTTCATCGATCGATTGATCAACCTTGCTTGGAAGACCTGCGGGTTTGCTGTCCGGTCGTCTCAACCAAATGTGTTAAAAACGCCTTGGTGTTGTTTTTACCGATGGCCAGTACACTACAGCTTGCGGTAGTTGGCAGCGGCCATGAAGAGAAGTCGTTTAAACTAAACTTAACATCTTTCCCTAACCAAAACATTCACTATAATAACCCCTGTAATGAGGCACCCTGTTATAAGACATCCTGTATACATGTTATTTGTATAATAACTGCTAAAAAACAGGCCAACATTAGTTGGAAAGCTCTGTCTAACATACCTGTCATCTGTCTTGCCCAGCTTCATTCAGCTGAACATGGAATGGCTCGACAGCTTCACTCGCGACAAGCTGATCCAGCAGAAACCCTTCATGAAGAGCGACTGGCACAAGCTGGTCAACGCCATCTTCGACAACTTCGAGTCCTTCCCCGAACGGTCTGTTCGATATTTGTATCGGCTGGGGGTGTATTGTATTGTACAGCCTTGTGAAGTGGTGTATTGGGGTTTTAGCGCGCCGCAATCAGCCTTGAGAAGGATTCCCTACTGAGGTGGAGGCGTCATCATCCTTGGATTCGTCATAATCCGTCATGTTTTTTTTAGGAACTTGCATTGCATTGCCACTGATTGCGAATAAAACTAATCAGTCATGTTGCTCAGCCGTTCGTCCTTGGATGGATTTCCCTGACTTGGATTCATCTGAACCTGTGTATGTTACTCAGTTGTTCATCCTTGGGTGAATTAATCTGTCTTGTATTCATCTGAGCTCATTCTATTCCATCGTGTAGCTTAGTTGTTTGTCCTTGGATGGGTTTTTCTCCCTTGACTTATAGACTTTTATAACGATTTCATGGGTCACATGCCGAATTATTCGTATAACCGTGCTGTTGCTATGCACGATTCGCAAATCAACTAGTGTTGTACTTATGTTACCTTTTCTCCTTTCCCTATTAACAGTATCGTTATTCGTCGGGAATAGTCTTGTTATGCAGTGTTATGTCTTAAGACGCATTACTGAAACAAGCACAATAACTCGGCTACCACTGCGAAAGCATGTTCGGACATTTTTAGGAGATTGGTACAACGCAAGCGAATGTTTGGACATTTTTGCATATTGATGGATATCGAGTGATTATTTGTACATTTTTACAGAGTGATGGGCCGCAAATGGTACACTGCCATGGCATCTCTCCTGATGGATCGGTTTCCCCACCTGTTCGTGGGCATGTCTACCATCGAGGCTCTGGTATGTTGAACGGAGAGCTTACAAACTAAATTTTACAAAAACATAAATCGTGAAAGTGTGCAAATGCGGGGATAAAGGCTGTGCATACTGTTTTATACACACCTTTGCCAGTTATACACACCTACACCTTTGCCAGTCTCATTAGTGTTTTGTATTACGTTCTCATTCGTTTTGCTATATAACATTAGCGCTCATCAATGACAAACAAGTGATGATCGTTGGAATTTCCTTGTGTCCAGAATTGTCGTTGACTGCCTGCTGCGCTCGGAATGATGAGTATCAAGTGTGAATATGACTGTACTGACTGAAACATTTTCTTAAACGGAAAGAATGAAATATTGAAACATTTCAAGCCGTTTGTACTTTCTCTAGGCCTCGTAGCATGCTGTGCAAATGTCAGAAACAACAGAACTTGATGATGACGATGATGATTGGGGTTTTAGGGCGCCGCAATTGCCACAACAGAACTTAATGCAACTCGTGATCAAATACTCTTCTTCCCGCAGGATTTCGTCAAGAAGAAACTACGGACCAAATTCAAGAATGGCCGGTTTCGCGAAACCCATGGCAAATGGTGACTACCCATAACCTACCTGTATCATGCCCTGACAGACTTTGGTCTGCGTGGCCGTTTGACCGCTAGACGTCTACATTGAACCTGGTTCGGGAGTGCTGGAGTTGTGAGCAATGGCGGTAGCGTACTTGGAGACGGCCGAAGTGGTCAGAGTGGAGTGGAACTTCTGAAGTGGAAGCGGCCGAAGTGAACACAGTGCGATGTGCTGCTTCTGTATGCTGAATCACCGATTTATGAACATAGGGCAGTTCTCATTTGCACTGGGTGGAAGGTGCTAGAATTGTTGGTTACGAAACCCCGCCCTGGTGTGTGTCTTGTGATGTCTGTTCGTGTTATGTTGAGTGCCTGGTTTGTGTCGCAAAACTTGAACCCCACTGGCCACTCTGATGTTCTTGGTCTATTTTGTTTAGAGGCAATGGCCGTCCCTTCAAGTACCCATGTAAAACTGTATTAATGAGGTGTAAATAGTCTAACCTCTGGTGGTTGATAGACGTCTGAAACTGTCTTGACACCAACTGTGTACTCATTCCCTGTAGGCATGTGTTGATGTTTAACCTTCGCCCTACGGGAGCTTTTTTCACCTTCGCCCCCCCCCCTCCCCACCCCCTCTTACCCCCACCCCCCCCCCCCCCCCCCCCCCTCCTGTTAACTTCCAAACCAAGCAACATAGAGCAACGCGGTAAGAACCAACATGTTCCCGTCATGTTTGGAATCTAACGGTATGCATTTAGTAGGTTTCGAGTCAACGAGTGACCTTCCAGGTCAAGTGAATGACCTCGATCGACCACGTCCAGAACAGCGATTTGATTTTGATTTTGCTCTGTTAGAAAACCTCTAAATTAAAAATTGGTAAATGTAAATAAAAAGCCATGTGCCTAGACCAGTTTTGTCTCAGAAATACAGAAAAGGTAATTATTTGTTCGTATCTGATCAAAAAGTCAAAAAAGTGATAAAAAATGACGTCATGAGTTTCTTACACTTGGGAGCCATCACTCAGTCAAAAATAGAGACATTGCTTTGCAATTTGGTTTGGGTATTGTCCATACTCAGTTCTCTCACATATATTCCGTTTTTTTCTTTGAAAATGTTGATTTTGTGGTGATTCCTCCCCCCCCCCCCCAAAAAAAAAAACACAGTTTTTGTTCATTTTATGGGTCAAAAACCCAAAATTTCGTAAATCCGAGATTGCCATTTTAAAGAGAAGGGCATTTTATATATTTGCTTCAAAACTCTGTTTTCTACGATTTTTCAAACATTTATCGTTTTTCCACGAACATGACGTCAACAAAACATCATTATCTCCCAAATTACTGAACCAATTTCAATGAAATTTTTACAGCATACGTATAATTGTTGTAAACTCAGCTACTGAAAATGTCAACAAGATTCGCCGCATGTGTAAAAAGTTATGCAAGAAAACCTCAGGGGGGTCGTTTAAGGTCCCCCCCCCCTCCCCCGTAGGGCGAGAGTTAAACTTGTCTTTGTCCTTTTTCGTGAAAAGCCTTGTTTTGCCTTTTTCTAGCCGATATAATGAACGCATTTGGATTGAATATGTCGGATGTTTCGAAAAGTTGTCAAATAAATTGTGTGATTAAGAAGAATGTGTCTGCATGGAAAGGTCGCCCTGCGGGCTAAACAGAGCGTTCAGTAACTGGTTATTGCGCAGTTGGTAGCCAGTATTCATGGGTTGAATACAATGAAGAAATGCATAGACCAATCACGAAACTAACTGAAATCCAATGGTACCTACATACAAAAGCTGACGACTCACAGCAGCGAATACAAGATGCAGTTCGATGGAGTGTGTGTTCAGTGAGATGTTAAGTGTTTCAGTGTTTCACTCGACGTTTGTACTCTGCCTTTAGCAAATGTGTGCTCCAAGGACAATGGATAATGGATATATTAACGGATTCCAGGCATAGTAAATGCTGCTACCCTTAAAGAATACAAAGCTACTGCAAATACACTTTTGGAATCCTGCTTTCATATTCGCCAAAATATAGCTATGCCATTTGAACTTGATTAGCATACCCTAGCAGTTGTGGCGCCCCTAAGCCCAAATCATCATTATCAACATCTGTTTGACAAGCGGTACATTATTTATACTAGCAAATGAAAAATATACCAGTCTTGCCCTCATTTTAATCCCCTACATACAATGCAATCGAACAAAAAACACCTACGGTAAAGGGGCAAAGAATTAGTCGATGTTATACGTGTTTGGCCTATCGGCCTGATAAACGGAACAATTATCAGGCAAATGTCGCTCCTTGCGCGAACATTGAACATTACTATACTTACCCCACTCCCTTGAACTCCCGCCGATTTTGATAAATGTATGCACAATCATTGTCCTAACAGTCAGATCCTGCTTCATTGTATAACAATCACATCCTGTAAAGAGTACATACATGTGAGCGGCCGGCGTGCGAGTTCGGCGTTCTCGCAGTAAACCAACGGCCTCAAACGGGGACGAACCGCTGCATGTCTGTGTAGTCGGGTAAGACATCCGACGCTCCCTTCAAGCCATAGCATGATGGATGTACTTTCCACAGGGGTGCAGCAGTCGGCGATGTCGGCTTGGGGCGCCGTACCGCTGGCAGGCACAGGTACAACCATGGACGAGTACATGGTAAGTCAGGCGCTGTACTTTTACACTTAGCATAGGCTTTTGGAAGTTTTTTTGGGAGCTTTATAGGTATTAGGAATTAGGAATGTAGAATTAGAAAGCCTACCGACGTGCATGTCGTAATGGGTTGTATAAGAAGGAAATGTCAAAATGGACGTTTTCGGGTATCTCTCATTTTCAAGAATTAGTGTCAATTTCTGGACGTCGACGACTCTTCTATGGGTAATGCACATGCTGTCGCGTTTTTCGTATTTGTATATGCCACTCTTCTTTTCGTATTTAATTGGTATTTGATGAATGTTGGTGTTTAATTGGTATTTAATGGTAGTTAATGAACGTTAACTATACACTTCCACGAAATATTTGCATCAAATATAACTAGGGACATGTTATTTATAACAATGGTTGTAATTACTATTGTTATAAATAGCATGTCCCTAGTTATATTTTATGCAAATATTTCACTTCATTTGACTAGGTGGCATATGACTAGGATGCGTTCCTTGCTGCACGTTGCATTTTGATATGCAGATTCAAACTTCATTGCAAGCCATACGAATTGGCAGAGGCTAGTGGGCACCATATGGCCTCAGTGGCAGAAATGGTGAAAAGATAATAAGTTCTGTCATCCTTGGTACCTGATATACCTTCTTGATATGATACCTTCTTACAGAGTCCACTTAATGTGCAAACACTAACAGATACCTACAATGTGTGCTAGCGAAAGAAGAAGACTCGGACCAAATGCAAACTACCCAAAAATACATCTTGATATCTTCATCAGCATTTAAAATGAAATATTTGTTCTTTTTAAATGCTAAATTTTAGTATATAAAGCTATTCGTTACATCTAAATAATACTAGTACTAATAATAGGTATTTCTTACTTCGAAAATGCTGTAGCATTTAAAGGAAATCGCCCACTTTCACAGTGGGGTTTTAAACTGAGATGGCAGTATTGTAGCCTATGTCGAGAAATCGCTTGTTTCATACTCTGTTTGGTTGTAAGGGCTCTCCTGTCGAATATATTTGATGTTTTATCCTGTGATTCAGCGCTGTGTCGAAAAGCTCCATATAGTAGCATGTGTTAACAGGCAGCGTTACTGGAACAGCGAGCGAACCCTTCGCCAATAACAATATTATGATAGTTACGTAAGCAATTATGGGATAATCAATACATTTGTACTCACTACTTATATAATTATGTTTATATAAGTTCCGAGTCTACTACATCTTCTTTCGAAGCAAACAGTGTCATAACAACATGCGCCACTTTTGAAATTCGCGCAACTTCTCGCAATTTATATTGAATATGCGAGTCTGTTTTCGAAATGTTTTGCTTTCGAAAAATTGCTTTGTTGAAGTATATCTTGATCATTTTGCCAAACCAATGTCATATTCAACATTTGCAGGTACGAATACCCTTTACATTACCCTTTACGCATATTCACGGCGATTTGGTAAGACAGGTAAAGTGACTCGTTTCCTTTAAAGACAACAAAATGATCCTTTTAGGAGAAGTAAATGAAACAGTTGTTATCGACTACAAATTTCGCTTGAACTGGTCAAAGTTAGCCCAAAGTAGCACGACAATTTCTTAGAGATTAAACCTCGAAGCTGCCTTTTAAACAAGCTGGCATTTTTCGGTCAGGTACATGGACGTACTGATTGGACATTTCAAACTGTCGAGGAATAATGGCCCACAATTATCATCAATTCATTTGTGTGGGACAAACATTGCTATTCTGAAACATTTCGAAAAGGCTTAAGCGTTTTCAGTTTAGGGTTGAGCAATGTGTGATGGGAGCATCCCGTATAATTATTGCATCACAAATCGTTACTTATTATGTTTCAGCTCGGGCACACGTATGGAAACGACATGATCGCTACTCCCGATCTCAGTTTCATTCCTGACCCATCGCAATCCAGGTAATACTGATTTGACTCCACTGGATAAACGTGACGTAAACGATTATGACCAAGGCTGTTTAAAAAAAGAAGTTAAGTAATCATACAGTCATTTAATTATTCTACTCTCACGGAACGTATTTATTTTAAACGTTCTACCCTTGATAAAACGATTTTCGTATTTCACGACTTCTAATCAACCGACTCAATGGTAGAACAAACAAAAACAACTGACTAAGCTTCTTGAGCATGACTATATGTGATAAGCAATGTCAAGTGGGCAACTGCACGGCGGCCGACCATCGTTATGGTGTACTACACGGCGGCTGACCATCGTTATGATATGCTGGCAGTGCATCCATGGCTGTTGGCGGTGCAGGAGGAGACCAGTTTTCTGATGAGAGACCTGACTGGTAAGCTTGACAGGGGGGGGGGGGGGGGTGGAGAATCGCCTGGTCTCATCAGTCGACTTAACCTTAAACTCGACTTAACCTCGCCTGGTCTCATCAGGCGAGAAGTGTGAACATGACTGATGTTCACACTTCTCGCCTGGAATAATATGTTCAATCCTATTCCTTCGTCATAACTTAAATACTAACTCCGGCCCCCCCAAAAATGAAAACAGTGATTCGTAAATAGCAAACAGATTACAAAAATGACTTGTTTTGTAAAGATAAACTACCGCTTTTTGACATGTGGCATTTGTTTTATAACTTTAGAAGTTTCAGGCCAATGCTACTGGCTGGAGGTTGCAATTTTTCCTGATTAACTTTAAGTTTTTATATCAGTCTTAGTGTTAACACGCGCACTGCCGGGGCTTCGCGCTAACCACGAACTACCAGGGGGGTTGATTTCACCCCCCCCCCCCCAAGATCTCGAAAATACACAACGTAGCTACAAGCGGAAAACGGCGTTAGATAGCTCGAAACAAGCTCTATCGAAAGTATGTTGTCTTTTTTAGGTCAGGTCAATATTGAAGTCACCAGGGGTCCCCAAGGTCAAATATCGGCTATATATGAGTGTCCTGAATAAAACCGTCTATATCTCGATAAATAAAAGCTAGCGACGAGCGTTAAAAGCGTTCGAAAGATAATGGAATTTTATGTCACTAAAGTTTCATCAGAATTGACCTAAGGTCAATAGTTAGGTCAGTAGAAGCCATTAAATTTGAAACATTCTCAGATTACCGAATTGGTTTTTAATGAATAACTTTTTTGACAGAAGCATTATAGAGTAAAATAGTTTTCACCAATTTGTGTGTCTGGTCGGGACGCATCGAATGATATATTGGGTGACCTAGTTAGTTCATATCCAGAAATTGACCTGATCTGAGATCAGGTCAAGGTCAAATATTACATCAATGGATTTGTCTACAAGCTAACTACAATGGTGAAACCCCATTGCTCTACCTTGATTTCGTATAGAGTTATTGAATCAAAGTCATACGTGACCTGGGCGTCACCTGAGTTGACCTCGTAGAGGTCAAAGAACAGAAATGTGACATGGGGCTTTGCATTTGGCACACGGTGGTGGATCTGGTGGTATCTGGTCAAATGTAGCCATTTCCTATGGATGTATGCGTGTTTTCATTTTCCCCATTGACATGTGGAGGTCACGAAATCGACCTGGCCTTAGGTCGCCGATATGAAAAATTCGAGTTATACGAATTGTAGGTACTTATCACCTGATAACATCGTGTGAGTTTCAAACCGTTTGGTCAATCGCTTTGGCTGTGGCACGACCGCAAAACTTTTTGTTAGGTGGGGTCACTTGACTTAACCTGGTGACCTGACCTGAGATGACCCGAGGTAAAAAAAAAAATACACCATGTGAGTAATTGATGCCGAAACTGCTGTCAAATTTGGCGGCGCTGCGTGCCGCCATTTTTCCCACTATTCGTGAAAAACCTCAGGGGGGAGGGGGCGGAAATCAACATTACGCGCGTGTTAACTCGCGACTTACTGGGGGGGGGGGGGTATTCCCCCCTCCCGTTATTTTGCAATAACTCATAAACCAACATCAGTATCGTCATCAATCTTGCAGTACCTTCTCTCACATCAAATCTACACATGTTGGCCAAAGTAAAAAGATGAGATTATGATAGGTCAACCGGAATGACGTCAGAGTGATGTCATGTTCTTCGGGTTTTGTTGCAAGATAGTGGTTTGCGGAAAACGCTGTCATTGGTACAATGTTTGAGATAAATTAAATTGTCTTAAATTAAATTACTAACAATAGACCGGGCTATCAAACTGCTATCTCGGATTTTGAGTTTTTTTATTCAAAATTTTGAGAACTCCATTTTTTAACAAAATTTCACAAAAAAAAATCAGAATTATCCAAAAACCGGATTATATGTGATCGGTGTTCGATGAATATGTGTACCAAATTTGAAGTTGATATCTTCAAAAATGACTGACTTATGACTTTTAAATGACAAAAATCGACCACCTCTCACAGCATTACTATGCATAAAAAATGCATTTCCGTTTTTGTTTTCTATTTATATGGAACAAACAATGTTCTGAGGTCATTTGTCGCGTTCTAGACAAAAAACAACCCCATAAACATGTGTTACAACGCCTAATGACCGTAATCTGCAGTTTGACCTTGTGACTTCCGATGACCTTGACCTCACACAAGGTCATAAACAGCTTATAATGGTACTTAGAAGTGTCAGACACACGAATCATACCGATGTATCGGACTGTTTATGCATTTAATATCGCAATTTGTTGGCGACAATTCCATCCATCGAGACCTTTTGACACGGTCAAACATGTTGTACTTGAACTGACCTGTGACGTCATCGGTGACCCCGAGATCAACAATATTATGTTTCCCTCGATATATTTCCCCGGGCTATCGAATGCCAGTTTGAATTTTACAATCGGTCATGTAGTTCCGGAGATCCGAGGGTGGTGCAAAAAATACCCCCCCCCCCCCCCCCCCCCCAGTAAGTCGCGTTATGAAATATACCCCAGTAACTCGCGGGTTAAGCAAGTCTGCCCGGGACTCTGTATGGGACAGTCGCCAGTGCTTTGTTCCGTTTTACAGGCAGGTGCGTCTGGACTTTGGCTGGTTCCCGCCGCTGCTGCAGCATAAGCTGCTGCACAAGGAGCCGTTCATTCAGCAGGACTGGTCCACCTTCATGAACGTCATCTTCGACCACTTCTTCACACTGGATTGCACGTGAGTGGCAGTATACAAATTATGGCGATATAATGAATAACAGAGGGAATGTATGCAGCTTGGAAAGGTATCGTCTCCTGCTAGTGTTTCCACGACAGTGCTTCAGGGACTATCCATTTTGCAATATGATTTTGCTCATATTTAGTTCGTGATAGTACAAGGACATTATTGCTCATATTGCAGACAGCGCTGATAATAGCAAAGCTGATAATAACAAACCTTAAGTGTCTGCTCAAAAGACGGACAAGACGAGTCAAAAGACGGACAAGACGGGTCAAAAGACGGACAAGGACGGTCGGCTATCAAAAGGAAGAGAATGTGTATTTCATTGGTGTTCTACACTTCAACACAAATCTTTCGCCGGTGGTGGCACAGGCAAATGCATTGCATTCGGCTATATGCTCCTCTGTCGTTCTTATTATGCTTTTGCAATTATTGTTTATACTTGTTAGTGAACAAAAGCTGTATTTAACTTGTCCTTGCACGGTCACGCCCCGTTGACGCTTGCCTCCCACCTCACCCTGCAGTCAGCCGAGGAACCCGCGCCAGTGGTACACGGACATGACGGCCCTCATAGTGGAAGACTACCCGCACCTGTTCGGAGCCACGACCCTACCCCAGCGGCTGGTGAGTCAGAGAGGCAGAGTACCCCCAGCGACTGGTGAGTCAGAGAGGCAGAGTACCCCAGCGGCTGGTGAGTCAGAGAGGCAGAGTTCCCCTGCGGCTGGTGAGTCAGAGAGGCAGAGTACCCCTGCGGCTGGTGAGTCAGAGAGGCAGAGTAACCCCAGCGGCTGTGAGTCAGAGAGGCAGAGTACCCCAGCGGCTGGTGAGTCAGAGAGGCAGAGTACCCCAGCGGCTGGTGAGTCAGAGAGGCAGAGTATCCCAGGGCTGGTGAGTCAGAGAGGCAGGAGTACCCCAGCGGCTGGTGAGTCAGAGAGCAGAGTACCCCAGCGGCTGGTGAGTCAGAGAGGCAGAGTACCCCAGCGGCTGGTGAGTCAGAGAGGCAGAGTACCCAAGCGGCTGGTGAGTCAGAGAGGCAGAGTACCCCAGCGGCTGGTGAGTCAGAGGAAGATTACCCCAGCGGCTGGTGAGTCAGAGAGGCAGAGTACCCCAGCGCTGGTGAGTCAGAGAGGCAGAGTACCCCAGCGGCTGGTGAGTCAGAGAGGCAGAGTACCCCAGCGGCTGGGGAGCCAGAGAGGCGGAGGGCTGTATCTTGATGTGTCAGGCTGTGGCGTTTCTCAGGGGAAGGTGAATTGGAACGATTAAATTATGTTAAAAGATTATGTTTGTATTTCTTGCTGTTTGCAATCAAACGAGGCCTATCTCGATTATTATTATTCAGGGTGTCCAGAGGCTTTGTTTTCTCAAAACAAATTTCGGGGAAGTTTGCATTTTATTGTACATGGTATCAGTATCGATGGCCGCACTTTATCGCATTGAAGTTATCGTTTCATTATGAAAACGCTTTCTTCAACAGGCATTCATGCGGAACAAGCTGATCCACAAGTTCAAGAACGGTCGCTTCAAGGTTCAAGTTAAAATGCGGCCTAGAGCATCCCTGCCAACAGCGCCGTAGTCCATGACAGCAGCCAGCTTTGCAGTCAGACATGGAAAGCCCCCAGCTGAACAACTGGTCTCGAAGACCCCGAGGATCGCTTGTGGAGGATCGCGATTGTCGGATGACTGCTCGGTTGGAAAAACTTCCTCGATACAACTCAGACTCGACCCCTGTTCGCGTGTTCGGACTGGGGAAGTGTTTACACGTTGATTCGAATAGTGACCTGAAGTGTGCTCGTTTGATGACTTGAAGAACACATTCCCTAGACATTCCCGTTTTGGTCTGCATTTCTGTCAGTATGTGCCCAGGTGTTTCACTTAGCATTGTAGTCAATGTCTGTCACTCATTGCGTTCTTGTTTTCTGTTCGTCGAGCTGGTGAACAAATTGTTGATATCTCGTACCCTATCACGAGATTGGTCATATATATATATATATATATATATATATATATATATATATATATATATATATATATATATATATATATATATATATATATATATATATATATATATATATATATATATATATATATATATATATATATATATATATATATATATATATATATATATATATATATATATATATATATATATATATATATATATATATATATATATATATATATATATATATATATATATATATATATATATATATATATATATATATATATATATATATATATATATATATATATATATATATATATATATATATATATATATATATATATATATATATATATATATATATATATATATATATATATATATATATATATATATATATATATATATATATATATATATATATATATATATATATATATATATATATATATATATATATATATATATATATATATATATATATATATATATATATATATATATATATTATATATATATATATATATATATATATATATATATATATATATATATATATATAT
>JAXIVJ010004897.1:0-78718 GCA_036785665.1 Chirona hameri
AACTTACCAGTGACAACTGAACCAGTGACAACTGAACCAGGGACAACTGAACTGGCGACAATTGAGCTAGTTATAAACTGAACTAGTGATATCTGAACTAGTGCCGCCACACCGCCACCGACTCCAGTCACACTGTCATCGACATCCAATCACACCACCCAGCATCGCCCACCGACTCCAGTCACCACAGCACCGACTCTAGTCACACCGCCACCGACTCCAGTCACACCGCCACCGAACTCAGTCACACCGCCACCGACTCCAGTCACACCGCCAACGACTCCAGTCACACCACCCAGTCACACAGCCACCGACTCCAGTTACACCACCACCGACTCCCAGTCACACCACCACTGATTCCAGTCACACCACCACTGACTCCAGTCACACCGCCACCGACTCCAGTGGCGGTTCAGTCACTGTTCAGTCACAGTGGCGGGTCAGTCACTCACTGGTTCAGTTGTCACGACTCAGTTGTTTCCTGCTGCAGTTCTATTTGGTTCAGTTGTTCTGGTTCAGTTGTCACGGTTCAGTTCTCCCCATGGTACAGTTGTAACTGGTTCAGTTGCCACTGGTTCAGTTGCCACTGGTTCAGATGTCACTTGGTTCAGTTGTCACTGGTTCAATTGTCTTGGTTCAGCTGTCACTGGTTCAGTTGTCCTGGTTCAGTTGTTCCTGGTTCAGTTGTCACTGGCCTCAGTTGTCCCTGGTTCAGTTCCACTGGTCCAGTTGTCCCTGGTTCAGTTACCGCTGGTTCAGCTGTCCCTGGTCCAGTTGTCCACTGGTCCAGTTGTCCCTGGTCCAGTTGTCCCTGGTCCAGTTGTCCCTGGTCCAGTTGTCCCTGGTCCAGTTGTCCCTGGTTCAGTTTTACTGGTTCAGTTTTACTGGTTCAGTTTCTACTGGTTCAGTTTTACTGGTTCAGTTTTACTGGTTCAGTTGTCACTAGTTCAGTTGACCGTGCACCATCTTATCCGTAGAATTCGAAAGTGAGTCATTTTACAATCTGACCTTATTTGAGTGAATTTAGTGTCAAGCTCAGGTCAAGTTCCGGTCACATATGGTCAAAATTTGAAATGGATAAATCTAAAATAAAAAGGCATGTGTCTAGACCAGTGTTGTCTCAGAAATACAGTGCTGTCATTTATGTGTCTGTTTCTGGTCACTAAAAGCAAAAAAAAAAGCAATTTCAAAATATGACGTCATGATTTACACATACTTAGTGAGGTCATAAGTCAGTCACAAATAGAGATATTGCTTTGAGAAATTTGGTTTAGGTATTTTCTAGATGTGCTTCTCCAACATATATTCCGTTTTTTGTTGTTGTTGTTGTTTTTTGGGAGGGGGTAAAAACGAAAAGTTTCACAATCCGAGATGGGCATTTTGCAGGCCTTGTCGTTTGCTATCTTTGGACGTTTTTATTACATTTCTCTCCAAAAATTGCCTTTGTACTGCACGTTAAATTTTAGCTGATTTGTTCGTCAAACTCGTGTTGTAGTGACGTCAATAAATTGGCTATATCTCAAACTTATCGACGAAATTGCTTCAATTTTTGCACGGAAGACGTACAATTGATGTAGGAGAAGGTACCTCAAGTTTCGCGTTAATAGTGCTGTTGGTTTTTGAGCTATTGCGAAAATTTAGTCAGGGGCGGGGGGGAGGGAGGGCAATATTTGCCCCCCCCCCCCCTCCAGGTCAAGCGCGGGTTAAGTTTAAACATGTTCTATTCGATCTCATCATGGCTACTAAGTGAAAGTGAAACTGCATGTATGTCCGCCCTGACGAGGTATCTCGTGTTTTCTTCGCGCATGACTTGTGGCACGCGGCGCTGAACGCATGGTCTGCCGGGTGCCTGATTGTCTGCCCTCGGCCGCGTCACGGTCCGGGCGGCAGCTGCCGGGGCCGCGGCCGGCCGGGACGCCTGATTTGTTCGCCGTTACCCGGTCATGGCGCGTTCCCGGGCCGTGACCCTGCGTGCCTCTGCCGGTGCCCCTGCCTGCGGGCGACGACCTCTCTCAGTCGGCTGCCCTGCCGGACGCGCGGCCAATTGTGCCTGTACCCCGCCCGCCGCGGAGCTAGACGGAGGCTGAAGCCCACCCACACTCACCGCACACGGCCGAGTGCATGAAGGTCTACTGGTGTCTACCCTCTGTCCCCCTCTGTCCCTCTCTCACCCTCTCTCCCCCTCTCTCATCCCTCTCTCTCCCTCTCTACCACTCTCTCTCTTCCTCGTCTCTTCCTCTCCTCTTCCTCTCTCTTCCTCTCTCTTCCTCTCTCTTCCTCTCCCTTCCTCTCTCTTCCTCTCTCTACCTCTCTCTTCCTCTCTCTTCCTCTCTCTTCCTCTCTCTCCCCCTCTCTCCCCCTCTCTCCCCCTATCTCCCCCTCTCTCCCCCCTCTCTTCCCCCTCTCTCCCCCTCTCTCCCCATCTCTCCCCCTCTCTCCCCCCTCTCTCCCCCTCTCTCCCCCTCTCTACCCCTCTCTACCCCTCTCTCCCTCTCTCTCTCTCTCTCCTCTCTCCCCCCTCTCCCCTCTCTCCCCTCTCTCCCCTTTTCCCCCCTCTCTCCCCCTCTCTCCCCCTCTCCCCTTCTCTCCCCCTCTCTACCTCTCTCTCCCCCTCTCTCCCCTCTCTCCCCTCTCTCCCCCTCTCTCCCCCTCTTCCCCCCTCTCTCCCTCTATATACCCCTCTCCCCCCTCTCTCTCCCCCTCTCTCCCACTCTCTCCTCTCTCTCCTCTCTCCCCTCTCTCCCCTCTCCCCTCTCTCCCCTCTCTCCCCCTCTCTCTCCCTCTCTCCTCTCTCCCCGTCTCTCCCTCACTTCTTCCTCTCTCTCCGCTCTTCCCTCCGTCTCCGTCTCTATGTCGCTGTCTGTTGCTGTAGCCTCTCGTCTCGGCCTTGTCTCAATCTCCAATCATGATTTGCATCGCTGCTGGTTTAGCATCCGTATCTCTGTGTCTACGTACATGTGTTTCTCATATCTCCCATCTTTTCTTTTCCCCTTTTCATGGCTGCTGCCTTGGCTACGCATGGTTCGCATTTCGCTTTGGGGGTGATATTGTTGCTAGGCCGTGCGACACTGTTCCGCGTTGACGAAGGACACTGGGTCTATTATTGTTTTGTTTACTTGAGCACAATGATATTTCCTGCCGCCATGACTGGAATTGAATATTCCGCATATGCAACTTCATAGAATTAATATCCAGGAAAATCGCTAATGTTTGCTTATAATTTCATTTTACTCTTTTTAAGTCAGCTTAGTCGATTCTCGTATATTTTGCCATTATTTACTGGCGTCTTTGATCTTCTGAGTACGGTGCTTATGCTCTCAATTCTGGTGTCCTCAGAATTATGCTGTTAACTGAACGGGTCCTCTAAGCACGCTGCGTGTGACCAGAGACGTAACTATACCACTCAATCTGCGCGGGAACATCAACCTCAACCCGCTTAGGAAGTCTCCGTAGGTCCTCACACGCGACTCTAATGTCACCTCCTCTCCTTCCAGAACGCTGATCTGGACGTGACCGGCCCCGAATGGTAACGATCGGTTCGCATAGTACAGTGGCACGTCACCCGTGCCCGGGACAGCTCAGCGTCAGCGTGCCCGGGACAGCTCAGCGTCAGCGTGCCCGGGCAGCTCGGGACAGCTCGGGACAGCTCGGGACCAGCTCGGGACAGCTCGGGACAGCTCGGGACAGCTCGGGACAGCTCGGCGACAGCTCGGGACAATCCGGGACAGCCCGGACAGCCCGGGACAGCCCGGACAGCCCGGGACAGCCCGGGACAGCCCAGGACAGCGCCGGGCGGCCTGCGTGCGGCGTGCGGCGTGCGTGCGAGAGAGTGGCGAGAGAGTGGCAGTGTGCGTGAGTGCGTTGGAGAGAGAGAGTGCCGGTCTCGGGTGGGACCATCGCCTCGTGACCGGCTCCGGACTCCTGCAGATCTCCGTGACGCACTGTTTGTGTGCGTGTGTGTGTCGGGTGTGTGTGTGTGTCGGGTGTGCGTGCGTGTCGGGTGTGTCGGGTGTGTCGAGTGTGCGTGTGTGCGTGATCAGTGCCAAACGGACCCGTTACTCGGAGACGGCAGGCGGGCCACCGCGGAGGTGATATGCCGGGCCGGACAGCGTCAGTAACGTCAGTCGTGACGTCATATGGTGATGTCACGACAGCTGTGACGTCAGATGACGGGACAGTTGAGTACGTCAGTAATGACGGCAGAAAGCAGCCGGGTGTTCCGTACCTCAGTAGCAGCACACGAGAGCGTAGTGCAGCGAGCACCAGTCTCCAGGTCGTGGTGTATCGGCGAGTCCTTCCCTGTTTTAGCCATCCGTGAACACAGCGCCGATGTGAGATGCTATTTTTGTATCTAAGATGCATTAACACATTTGTTTAATAGCACTCTGCTAAAGCCCGAACGGTGTGACCTGTCGTTAGATAAGGTTGTACCAGTCATATTTACTGTCTAGGTTATTGTAGCGGGCATATTTCCTGAAAGATTTGGTGATCAATTGTTTTTTAGATTACTATTTGTGACTGCTTTGTGTCAGTTTCAGCGATCGGACGCTTTTAGCCTATATGTAGGCAATGCATGTGTATTGTGTATTTTGTTATGTTGTGCTTAGTATGAGAAGTGACGATATACAGTATACATATACTTAAACTTTCGCATGACCAGTTTATTCTTCCTTGTGCGTTGCTCTCAGCTTCACAACCTTGTATACAAGAGTCACAATGTCCGTGAAACGTCTTTTCTTGCTTTTTAACTTCCTGTGAAGTGTATGAATAACTGCTCCTTGTTTCGACTGATGTAGCCTGACGATGGTGAGCGAAACCGTCCAAAATAAAACAACAAACAACTGCATCCGGAAGTCTTTTTCGCTGGTTTATCTGCGTTCGCCGGCTTACCGTATACTTCCACACGCATTACACAGTACTGGGTCTGGTTAGCTGCTGGTCCTTTGCAGTCCACCGGTAGTTCGGTCGTTACGTCGTAGATATAGTGCGTCGTAGATATATCGTAGCTCTGACGTTGGGACGTTTATGAAAACGGAGTTAGCATTCAGCTGAGCGCCTTTCAGACATTTAATGAAACCGTTTAGACGTAGTATAATGCCGCACATTTTGAAATTAATCGTAACGAAAGTAGTTGTGACATTATCGCTATTGGATGCTGTCTCGCAAATATTTTTAAAAAAAATTAAGGGATTAATAACATTATGGAATTCTGATAAACTTACGCTAAACATGGTGTCACGCTAGTTTGAAGGTCTTACAACGATACAAAGCTTCCAAATGCATGTCACCTAGTATACCAGTAAGCCGCATCACATTGTTCATGTCGCTAGGAATCTTACGAAGGCTAAAACAACAGTTATCGGCGAGCATCACGGAATGTTGGGACCAAATAGCATGCAAGAGCTGTGGTCAAGGCAAGGCCGGACATATCTGTATTTCACAATGTGAAATCGAACGACTGGGCTTCATTACTAGCAATGCTAAAACAACTGTTTATCGAGCGGATGCGAGGTCTTCCGTCAACCAGAGGAAAACTATATGAATGAGCGATCCGACCGTAGCCATGGTTTTCAGAGGCTTATTTCTATCCAACTACTCGGTCGACGTTATGGTAAATTTGCAGACAAATAGGTTCATGTCATACAACTATCGTATTCAATTTGTGAAATTGTGAGATATCCGGTTTAGGAGCAGTGCGTACCGACGAACAACTCTGTCTTTCCTATGGTGGTGGTTGTGGCCATGGCCACGACCCGCCGGCCTCGCGCTCGCCCTCCCGCGCTGACCTACCTGTCCGGTCACGTGGGCGTCTACGGCCGGCGAAGGATGGCGACCGGGGTCGCCGAGCCTGGCGTGTTCTGTTTAACTCAAAGCAAAGGTTCAAGTGCTCTTTCATATTGGGAAATAATGTTCAAGAACCGCCTGCTCGGTTTCCGACCCAGTAAGGGGGTTTGATTGGTATTAAAATGTCACGTAAAATATAACCTAATTAAATCAATTAAGCATGTTCTGGAGTCCAGACCATGCTTAATTTATCTCCCAAATGATTTTAGCTACAGGACTGACAGCAGCGATCCCAACTGTCGAAGGAACCCGACGCGTTGGGTCCCGGGTCAACCCATCGCGACGGGCGGGTTGATTTAGGGGGTTGTTAAATTACCTTAGTGATGGTGATAATGCCTTTAGCTTGGCGTTTTCTTGGTGTACGCTGTTGCAGTCTCCACCGATTGGTGTTGCTATTGTGTGATCTATTGCAGTCTCCATGCTGTGATGGTAGTGTTGTGTGAACTAAATAGTGTCGTGCGAACTACTGCAGTCTCCATAAGGCAGTGCTACTGTTGTGTGCGCCACTGCAGTCTCCAGTCCGTGTGCTAGTGTCGTGTGAACTATTTCAGTCTCCATAAGACATTGCTACTGTTGTGTGCGCCACTGCAGTCTCTAGTTGTTAGTGTTGTGTGAGCCACTGCAGTCTCTAGTTGTTAGTGTTGTGTGCGCCACTGCAGTCTCTAGTTGTTAGTATTGTGTGCGCTATTGCAGTCTCTAGTTGTTAGTGTTGTGTGCGCCACTGCAGTCTCTAGTTGTTAGTGTTGTGTGCGCCACTGCAGTCTTTAGTTGTTAGTGTTGTGTGAGCCACTGCAGTCTCTAGTTGTTAGTGTTGTGTGCGCCACTGCAGTCTCTAGTTGTTAGTATTGTGTGCGCTATTGCAGTCTCTAGTTGTTAGTGTTGTGTGCGCCACTGCAGTCTCTAGTTGTTAGTGGTGTCCGCCACTGCAGTCTTTAGTTGTTAAGTGTTGTGTGCGCTATTGCAGTCTCTAGTTGCTAGTGTTGTGTGCGCCACTGCAGTCTCTAGTTGTTAGTGTTGTGTGCGCCACTGCAGTCTCTAGTTGTAAGTGTTGTGTGCGCCACTGCAGTCTCTAGTTGTTAGTGTTGCGTGCGCCACTGCAGTCTCTAGTTGTTAGTGTTGTGTGCGCCACTGCAGTCTCTAGTTGTTAGTGTTGTGTGCGCCACTGCAGTCTCTAGTTGTTAGTGTTGTGTGCGCTATTGCAGTCTCTAGTTACTAGTGTTGTGTGCGCCACTGCAGTCTCTAGTTGTTAGTGTTGTGTGCGCTACTGCAGTCTCTAGTTGTTAGTGTTGTGTGCGCCACTGCAGTCTCTAGTTGTTAGTGTTGTGTGCGCCACTGCAGTCTCTAGTTGTAAGTGTTGTGTGCGCCACTGCAGTCTCTAGTTGTTAGTGTTGTGTGCGCCACTGCAGTCTTTAGTTGTTAGTGTTGTGTGAGCCACTGCAGTCTCTAGTTGTTAGTATTGTGTGCGCTATTGCAGTCTCTAGTTGTTAGTGTTGTGTGCGCCACTGCAGTCTCTAGTTGTTAGTGTTGTGTGCGCCACTGCAGTCTTTAGTTGTTAGTGTTGTGTGAGCCACTGCAGTCTCTAGTTGTTAGTGTTGTGTGCGCCACTGCAGTCTCTAGTTGTTAGTATTGTGTGCGCTATTGCAGTCTCTAGTTGTTAGTGTTGTGTGCGCCACTGCAGTCTCTAGTTGTTAGTGGTGTCCGCCACTGCAGTCTTTAGTTGTTAAGTGTTGTGTGCGCTATTGCAGTCTCTAGTTGCTAGTGTTGTGTGCGCCACTGCAGTCTCTAGTTGTTAGTGTTGTGTGCGCCACTGCAGTCTCTAGTTGTAAGTGTTGTGTGCGCCACTGCAGTCTCTAGTTGTTAGTGTTGCGTGCGCCACTGCAGTCTCTAGTTGTTAGTGTTGTGTGCGCCACTGCAGTCTCTAGTTGTTAGTGTTGTGTGCGCCACTGCAGTCTCTAGTTGTTAGTGTTGTGTGCGCTATTGCAGTCTCTAGTTACTAGTGTTGTGTGCGCCACTGCAGTCTCTAGTTGTTAGTGTTGTGTGCGCTACTGCAGTCTCTAGTTGTTAGTGTTGTGTGCGCCACTGCAGTCTCTAGTTGTTAGTGTTGTGTGCGCCACTGCAGTCTCTAGTTGTAAGTGTTGTGTGCGCCACTGCAGTCTCTAGTTGTTAGTGTTGTGTGCGCCACTGCAGTCTTTAGTTGTTAGTGTTGTGTGAGCCACTGCAGTCTCTAGTTGTTAGTGTTGTGTGCGCCACTGCAGTCTCTAGTTGTTAGTATTGTGTGCGCTATTGCAGTCTCTAGTTGTTAGTGTTGTGTGCGCCACTGCAGTCTCTAGTTGTTAGTGGTGTGCGCCACTGCAGTCTTTAGTTGTTAAGTGTTGTGTGCGCTATTGCAGTCTCTAGTTGCTAGTGTTGTGTGCGCCACTGCAGTCTCTAGTTGTTAGTGTTGTGTGTGCCACTGCAGTCTCTAGTTGTAAGTGTTGTGTGCGCCACTGCAGTCTCTAGTTGTTAGTGTTGCGTGCGCCACTGCAGTCTCTAGTTGTTAGTGTTGTGTGCGCCACTGCAGTCTCTAGTTGTTAGTGTTGTGTGCGCCACTGCAGTCTCTAGTTGTTAGTGTTGTGTGCGCTATTGCAGTCTCTAGTTGTTAGTGTTGTGTGAGCCACTGCAGTCTCTAGTTGTTAGTGTTGTGTGCGCCACTGCAGTCTCTAGTTGTTAGTATTGTGTGCGCTATTGCAGTCTCTAGTTGTTAGTGTTGTGTGCGCCACTGCAGTCTCTAGTTGTTAGTGGTGTCCGCCACTGCAGTCTTTAGTTGTTAAGTGTTGTGTGCGCTATTGCAGTCTCTAGTTGCTAGTGTTGTGTGCGCCACTGCAGTCTCTAGTTGTTAGTGTTGTGTGCGCCACTGCAGTCTCTAGTTGTAAGTGTTGTGTGCGCCACTGCAGTCTCTAGTTGTTAGTGTTGCGTGCGCCACTGCAGTCTCTAGTTGTTAGTGTTGTGTGCGCCACTGCAGTCTCTAGTTGTTAGTGTTGTGTGCGCCACTGCAGTCTCTAGTTGTTAGTGTTGTGTGCGCTATTGCAGTCTCTAGTTACTAGTGTTGTGTGCGCCACTGCAGTCTCTAGTTGTTAGTGTTGTGTGCGCTACTGCAGTCTCTAGTTGTTAGTGTTGTGTGCGCCACTGCAGTCTCTAGTTGTTAGTGTTGTGTGCGCCACTGCAGTCTCTAGTTGTAAGTGTTGTGTGCGCCACTGCAGTCTCTAGTTGTTAGTGTTGTGTGCGCCACTGCAGTCTTTAGTTGTTAGTGTTGTGTGAGCCACTGCAGTCTCTAGTTGTTAGTGTTGTGTGCGCCACTGCAGTCTCTAGTTGTTAGTATTGTGTGCGCTATTGCAGTCTCTAGTTGTTAGTGTTGTGTGCGCCACTGCAGTCTCTAGTTGTTAGTGGTGTGCGCCACTGCAGTCTTTAGTTGTTAAGTGTTGTGTGCGCCACTGCAGTCTCTAGTTGTTAGTGTTGTTGCGCTACTGCAGTCTCTAGTTGTTAGTGTTGTGTGCGCCACTGCAGTCTCTAGTTGTTAGTGTTGTTGCGCTACTGCAGTCTCTAGTCCGTGGTGCACACAGTAGTGGTGTTTAATTTCTTACAAGTCTGGCCCACTGACAATGCGTTTCAGTTTCTATGCGCAAACTCAATTAAATGATTGAGCGCAGGCTGTTGATCAAACCAAGCCAAGTTTGCATGTATAATAAATAGTTATTAACGTTGAAAACGCGGACTTAGAAAGTGAGGGTGCCGTTAAGTCATGGCGTACCCATGGTAACAGCGCAGCATGGATTGGGCGCCGTTAAGTCATGGCGTACCCATGGTAACAGCGCAGCATGGATTGCGATCAATACGGTAAGTAAGCAATTTGCCTTACCTTTTTACATTCAAAGTAAGGTTCTTAAGTGTTCTTTGCATTGGCAAGGAATACTTAAAGGAAACTGTTCACCTTGTTGTTTGCTTAATATACACCGTACCACAAGTATCCTTCGTGTCTCCCATTACTGATTGGCTGATGTGTTGCCCTTATAAGGGCACGGAGCGGGATTTCCTTGACAGATTGCTTGATAGTTGGCAGCAAGGGGCATCTTGAGTTCAAAAATACGAATATGACTTTGGTTTGGACCATAGATGGACATCTGTGGAGAAAAAATAAGTTTCTCTTTGTAGACACGTGACGTCATTCGACACCAGTGAGTGTATTCAAAACCGTAGGTTTTGACGACGTCAAATACCAGAGGTTTATACTGGGGCAGCCTATTGGTGTAGTGACTTTGTATGTCTGTTTGTCTGTTTGTTTGTCTGAGGTGTTTGGCCACAGCTCGCTGACGAAGAGGCACAGCAACACGCGCGTGGCACCGTCCGATGCGCCAGTTCGGCCCCCAGGTGCCAGTGCCGGTGGCCGGTCGATTGGTGCGACGTGGCACGTGGTACGTGCCGCCACGTGGGACATTGCAAAATCCATTTGCCCACACGTGCCGCCCACACGTGTGGACGCAGGGCGACCAAATTCGGTGGGCGGGTAGCCCACATGGGTGCGGAAAATCCTTTGCGGTTGCCGACCCCGAGGGGGGCAAACGAAAGCCCCCAGGGGGGTCAACCTGTACGCACGCGGGGTCCTCGGATTTCGGGAAATTTTGATGCAGCGACACCAAATTTGGTACACCGATAGAGCTCGGCGAGTGACAGTTGATGGTGCCGGTCTCCGCTCGGTCGGTGCCACGTGGCCATGCAAAATCTGCTTCCTCGTGAAATGATGGCTACGGTTTTGCCCCGGACACAAACCCGATCCACCGAAATGGGTCCGCACTAGTCAAAACCGTAGGTTTTGACAAAGTAAAATACCGGAGGTTTACACTGGGGCAGCCTATTGCTGTAGTGACTTTGTATGTTTGTCTGTCTGTCTGTTTGTCTGTCTGAGGCGTTTGGCCACAGCTCGCTGACGAAGAGGCACAGCAACACGCGCGTGGCACCGTTCGATGCGCCAGTTCGGCCCCCAGGTGCCGGTGCCGGTGGCCGGTCGATTGGTGCCACGTGGCACGTGGTACGTGCCGCCCCGTGGGACATTGCAAAATCCATTTGCCCACACGTGCCGCCCACACGTGTGGACGCAGGGCGACCAAATTCGGTGGGCGGGTAGTCCACATGGGTGCGGAAAATCCTTTGCGGTTGCCGACCCCGAGGGGGGCAAACGAAAGCCCCCAGGGGGTAAAACTTTTATCGCGTGGGGCTCCTCGGATTTCGGGAAATTTTGATGTAGCGACACCAAATTTGGTACACCGATAGAGCTCGGCGAGTGACAGATGATGGTGCCGGTCGGTACCACGTGGCACGTGCCACGTGCCGCCATGTGGCCATGCAAAATCTGCTTCCTCGTGAAATGATGGCTACGGTTTTGCCCCGGACCCAAACCCGATCCACCGAAATGGGTCCGCACTAGTCAAAACCGTAGGTTTTGACAAAGTCAAATACCGGAGGTTTATTCTGGGGCAGCCTATTGGTGTAGTGACTTTGTCTGTCTGTATGTATGTCTGTCTGAGGCGTTTGGCCACAGCTCGCTGACGAAAAGGCACAGTAGCACGCGCGTGGCACCGTCCGATGCGCCAGTTCGGCCCCCAGGTGTCGGTGCCAATCACATGTCGACCGGTGCCACGTGCCACGTGCCACGTGCCGCCACGTGGGTCATTACAAAATCCATTTGCCAACACGTGCCGCCCATACCGGTGGACGCAGGGCGACCAAACTCGGTGGGCGGGTAGTCCACATGGGCGCGGAAAATCCTTTGGGGTTGCCGACTCTGAGGGGGTTAAACAAAAGCCCCCAGGGGGTAAACCTTTTATCGCGTGGGGTCCTCGGATTTCGGGAAATTTTGATGTAGCGACACCAAATTTGGTACCCCGATAGAGCTCGACGAGTGACAGCTGATGGTGCCGGTCGCCGCTCGATCAGTGCCACGTGGCACGTGCCACGTGCCGCCACGTGGTCATGGCAAAATATGCTTGCCCAGCCAATACCAGTGGTCGCAGGGCGACCAAACTCGGTGGGCGGGTAGTCCACATGGGTGCCGAAAAACAGTATTTGATGATTTTCTCGAGGGGGCACGAGACCCCTCCTAGGGGGGGGGGGATAACCTGATATCGCAGGGGTCCTCTGATTGCCGGATTTTGTTTTTGCGCTAGCCGCACCAAATTTGGTACACCGATAGAGCTCGGCGAGTGACAGATGATGGTGCCGGTCGCCGCTCGATCGGTGCCACGTGGCACGTGCCACGTGCCGCCACGTGGCCACTGCAAAATCTGCTTACCCAGCCGTGTCGCCCATACCAGTGGACTCAACGCGACCAAAATCGGTGGGCGAGTAGTCCTCATGGGTGCGGGGTGATCTTAGAGGGTGGCAAAGGTAGCCCCCCCCCCCCCAAAAGCACGTGCGGCAGGCACGTGCAATGTTTTTAGCGGGTTCCTCAATTCGGTCAGCCACTACTCGGGAGTTATGAGAGCTAGACGCACCAAATTTGGTATGTGTGGGTAGATTGTGGTTAGGGTTATCTGCTGCTGTCCTTTATGTGTCGCTGGAGTCCCGGGTTCGAATCCCAGCGCCGGCATTTGCTTTTTCTATGCTTTTCTTGTCCAGTTATGTTTGTCGGCGCTCTTCGTTCCAACAAATGGCTACGGTTTTGCCCCGGACCCAAACCCGATCCACCGAAATGGGTCCGCACTAGTCAAAACCGTAGGTTTTGACGAAGTCAAATACCAGAGGTTTATACTGGGGCAGCCTATTGGTGTAGTGACTTTGTATGTCTGTATGTTTGTCTGTCTGTCTGTCTGAGGCGTTTGGCCACAGCTCGCTGACGAAGAGGCACAGCAACACGCACGTGGCACCGTCCGATGCGCCAGTTCGGCCTCCAGGTGCCGGTGCCGGTGGCTGGTCGATTGGTGCCACGTGGCACGTGGTACGTGCCGCCCCGTGGGACATTGCAAAATCCATTTGCCCACACGTGCCGCCCACACGTGTAGACGCAGGGCGACCAAATTCGGTGGGCGGGTAGTCCACATGAGTGCGGAAAATCCTTTGCGGTTGCCGACCCCGAGGGGGGCAAACGAAAGCCCCCAGGGGGTAAAACTTTTATCGCGTGGGGGTCCTCGGATTTCGGGAAATTTTGATGTAGCGACACCAAATTTGGTACACCGATAGAGCTCGGCGAGTGACAGATGATGGTGCCGGTCGCCGCTCGATCGGTGCCACGTGGCACGTGCCGCCACGTGGCCATGCAAAATCTGCTTCCTCGTGAAATGATGGCTACGGTTTTGCCACGGACCAAAACCTGATCCACCGAAATGGGTCCGCACTAGTCAAAACCGTAGGCTTTGACGAAGGCAAATACCGGAGCTTTAAACTGGGGCAGCCTGTTGGTGTAGTGACTTTGTCTGTCTGTATGTATGTTTGTTTGTTTGTTTGTCTGAGGCGTTTGGCCACAGCTCGCTGACCAAGAGGCACAGCAACACGCGCGTGGCACGGTTCGATGCGCCAGTTCGGCCCCCAGGGGTCGGTGCCAATCACATGTCGATCGGTGCCACGTGCCACGTGCAACGTGCCGCCACGTGGGTCATTGCAAAATCCATTTGCCAACACGTGCCGCCCATACCAATAGACGCAGGGCGACCAAATTCGGTGAGCGGGTAGTCCACATGGGGGCGGAAAATCCTTTGGGGTTGCCGACCCAGAAGGGGGTAAACAAAAGCCCCCAGGGGGGTAAACCTTTTATCGCGTGGGGTCCTCGGATTTCGGGAAATTTTGATGTAGCAACACCAAATTTGGTACACCGATAGAGCTCGACGAGTGACAGCTGATGGTGCCGGTCGCCGCTCGATCGGTGCCACGTGGCACGTGCTACGTGCCGCCACGTGGTCATGGCAAAATATGCTTGCCCAGCCCATACCAGTGGTCGCAGGGCGACCAAACTCGGTGGGCGGGTAGTCCACATGAAGGCAGAAAATCCTTTGGGGTTGCCGACTCCGAGGGGGTAAACAAAAGCCCCCAGGGGGTAAACCTTTTATCGCGTGGGGTCCTCGGATTTCGGGAAATTTTGATGTAGCGACACCAAATTTGGGTAACCGATGGAGCTCGACGAGTGACAGATGATGGTGCCGGTCGCCGCTCGATCGGTGCCACGTGGCACGTGCCACGTGCCGCCACGTGGCCATGTCAAAATATGCTTGCCCAGCCCATACCAGTGGTCGCAAGGCGACTAAACTCGGTGGGTGGGTAGCCCACATGGGTGCCGAAAAACAATACTGACTGATTTTAACGAGGGGGGACGTGACCTCTCCTAGGGGGTTAATCTGATATCGCAGGGGTCCTCCGATTGACGGATTTTGTTTTGCGCTAGCCGCACCAAATTTGGTGCACCGATAGAGTTCGGCGAGTGAAAGATGATGGTGCCGGTCGCCGGGCGATCGGTGTCACGTGTTACGTGCCACGTGCCGCCACGTGGCCACTGCAAAATCTGCTTACCCAGCCGTGCCGCCCATACCAGTGGACTCAACGCAACCAAAATCGGTGGGCGAGTAGTCATCATGGGTGCGGGATTACCTTGGAGGTTGGCAACGGTGGCGCCCCCAAAGCACGTGCGGCAGGCACGTGCAACTTTTTTAACGGGTTCCTCAATTCGGTCGGCCACTACTCGGGAGTTATGAGAGCTAGACGCACCAAATTTGGTATGTGTGGGTAGATTGTGGTTAGGGCTATCTGCTGCTATATTTTATGTGTCGCTGGAGTCCCGGGTTCGAATCCCATCGAGGGCATTTGCTTTTTCTATGCTTTTCTTGTCGAATTTTGTTTGTCGGCGCTCCTCGTGACGTTCCAACAAATGGCTACGGTTTTGCCCCGGACCCAAACCCGATCCACCGAAATGTGTCCGCACTAGTCAAAACCGTAGGTTTTGACAAAGTCCAATACCGGAGGTTTATACTGGGGCAGCAGCCTATTTGTGTAGTGACTTTGTATGTCTGTCTGTTTGTTTGTTTGCTTGCTTGCTTGTCTGAGGCGTTTGGCCACAGCTCGCTGACGAAGAGGCACAGCAACACGTGCGTGGCACCGTTCGATGCGCCAGTTCGGCCCCCAGGTGCCGGTGCCGGTCACCGGTCGATCGGTGCCACGTGGCACGTGCTACGTGCCGCCCCGTGGGACATTGCAAAATCCATTTGCCCACACGTGCCGCCCACACGTGTGGACGCCGGGCGACCAAATTCGGTGGGCGGGTAGTCCACATAAGTGTGGAAAATCCTTTGCGCTTGCCGACCCCGAAGGGGGCAAACGAAAGCCCCCAGGGGTAAACCTTTTATCGCGGTGGGGGTCCTCGGATTTCGGGAAATTTTGATGTAGCGACACCAAATTTGGTACACCGATAGAGCTCGGCGAGTGACAGTTGATGGTGCCGGTCGGTGCCACGTGGCACGTGCCACGTGCCGCCACGTGGCCATGCAAAATCTGCTTCCTCGTGAAATGATGGCTACGGTTTTGCCCCGGACCCAAACCCGATCCACCGAAATGGGTCCGCACTAGTCAAAACAGTAGGTTTTGACAAAGTCCAATACCGGAGGTTTATACTGGGGCAGCAGCCTATTTGTGTAGTGACTTTGTATGTCTGTCTAATTGTTTGTTTGCTTGCTTGTCTGAGGCGTTTGGCCACAGCTCGCTGACGAAGAGGCACAGCAACACGCGCGTGGCACCGTTCGATGCGCCAGTTCGGCCCCCAGGTGTCGGTGCCAATCACATGTCGATCGGTGCCACGTGCCACGTGCAACGTGCCGCCACGTGGGTCATTGCAAAATCCATTTGCCAACACGTGCCGCCCATTCCAGTAGACGCAGGGCGACCAAATTCGGTGAGCGGGTAGTCCACATGGGGGCGGAAAATCCTTTGGGGTTGCCGACCCAGAAGGGGGTAAACAAAAGCCCCCAGGGGGGTAAACCTTTTATCGCGTGGGGTCCTCGGATTTCGGGAAATTTTGATGTAGCAACACCAAATTTGGTACACCGATAGAGCTCGACGAGTGACAGCTGATGGTGCCGGTCGCCGCTCGATCGGTGCCACGTGGCACGTGCTACGTGCCGCCACGTGGTCATGGCAAAATATGCTTGCCCAGCCCATACCAGTGGTCGCAGGGCGACCAAACTCGGTGGGCGGGTAGTCCACATGAAGGCAGAAAATCCTTTGGGGTTGCCGACTCCGAGGGGGGTAAACAAAAGCCCCCAGGGGTAAACCTTTTATCGCGTGGGGTCCTCGGATTTCGGGAAATTTTGATGTAGCGACACCAAATTTGGGTAACCGATGGAGCTCGACGAGTGACAGATGATGGTGCCGGTCGCCGCTCGATCGGTGCCACGTGGCACGTACCACGTGCCGCCACGTGGCCATGGCAAAATATGCTTGCCCAGCCCATATCAGTGGTCGCAGGGCGACTAAACTCGGTGGGTGGGTAGCCCACATGGGTGCCGAAAAACAATACTGACTGATTTTATCGAGGGGGGACGTGACCTCTCCTAGGGGGGTTAATCTGATATCGCAGGGGTCCTCCGATTGACGGATTTTGTTTTGGGCTAGCCGCCCCAAATTTGGTGCACCGATAGAGTTCGGCGAGTGAAAGATGATGGTGCCGGTCGCCGGGCGATCGGTGTCACGTGTTACGTGCCACGTGCCGCCACGTGGCCACTGCAAAATCTGCTTACCCAGCCGTGCCGCCCATACCAGTGGACTCAACGCAACCAAAATCGGTGGGCGAGTAGTCATCATGGGTGCGGGATTACCTTGGAGGTTGGCAACGGTGGCGCCCCCAAAGCACGTGCGGCAGGCACGTGCAACTTTTTTAACGGGTTCCTCAATTCGGTCGGCCACTACTCGGGAGTTATGAGAGCTAGACGCACCAAATTTGGTATGTGTGGGTAGATTGTGGTTAGGGCTATCTGCTGCTATTCTTTATGTGTCGCTGGAGTCCCGGGTTCGAATCCCATCGAGGGCATTTGCTTTTTCTATGCTTTTCTTGTCGAATTTTGTTTGTCGGCGCTCCTCGTGACGTTCCAACAAATGGCTACGGTTTTGCCCCGGACCCAAACCCGATCCACCGAAATGTGTCCGCACTAGTCAAAACCGTAGGTTTTGACAAAGTCCAATACCAGAGGTTTATACTGGGGCAGCAGCCTATTTGTGTAGTGACTTTGTATGTCTGTCTGTTTGTTTGTTTGCTTGCTTGCTTGTCTGAGGCGTTTGGCCACAGCTCGCTGACGAAGAGGCACAGCAACACGCGCGTGGCACCGTTCGATGCGCCAGTTCGGCCCCCAGGTGCCGGTGCCGGTCACCGGTCGATCGGTGCCACGTGGCACGTGGTACGTGCCGCCCCGTGGGACATTGCAAAATCCATTTGCCCACACGTGCCGCCCACACGTGTGGACGCCGGGCGACCAAATTCGGTGGGCGGGTAGTCCACATAAGTGTGGAAAATCCTTTGCGGTTGCCGACCCCGAAGGGGGCAAACGAAAGCCCCCAGGGGGTAAACCTTTTATCGCGGTGGGGGTCCTCGGATTTCGGGAAATTTTGATGTAGCGGCACCAAATTTGGTACACCGATAGAGCTCGGCGAGTGACAGTTGATGGTGCCGGTCGGTGCCACGTGGCACGTGCCACGTGCCGCCACGTGGCCATGCAAAATCTGCTTCCTCGTGAAATGATGGCTACGGTTTTGCCCCGGACCCAAACCCGATCCACCGAAATGGGTCCGCACTAGTCAAAACCGTAGGTTTTGACAAAGTCCAATACCGGAGGTTTATACTGGGGCAGCAGCCTATTTGTGTAGTGACTTTGTATGTCTGTCTGTTTGTTTGTTTGCTTGCTTGTCTGAGGCGTTTGGCCACAGCTCGCTGACGAAGAGGCACAGCAACACGCGCGTGGCACCGTTCGATGCGCCAGTTCGGCCCCCAGGTGCCGGTGCCGGTCACCGGTCGATCGGTGCCACGTGGCACGTGGTACGTGCCGCCCCGTGGGACATTGCAAAATCCATTTGCCCACACGTGCCGCCCACACGTGTGGACGCAGGGCGACCAAATTCGGGGGGCGGGTAGTCCACATGGGTGCGGAAAGTCCTTTGTGGTTGCCGACCCCGAGGGGGGCAAACGAAAGCCCCCAGGGGGTAAACCTTTTATCGCGTGGGGGTCCTCGGATTTCGGGAAATTTTGATTTAGCGACACCAAATTTGGTACACCGATAGAGCTCGGCGAGTGACAGTTGATGGTGCCAGTCGGTACCACGTGGCACGTGCCACGTGCCGCCACGTGGCCATGCAAAATCTGCTTCCTCGTGAAATGATGGCTACGGTTTTGCCCCGGACCCAAACCCGATCCACCGAAATGGGTCCGCACTAGTCAAAACCGTAGGTTTTGACAAAGTCAAATACCGGATGTTTATACTGGGGCAGCCTATTGGTGTAGTGACTTTGTATGTCTGTATGTATGTTTCTTTGTCTGAGGCGTTTGGCCACAGCTCGCTGACAAAAAGGCACAGCAGCACGCGCGTGGCACCGTCCGATGCGCCAGTTCGGCCCCCAGGTGCCGGTGTCGGTCGCCGGTCGATCGGTGCCATGTGCCACGTGCCACGTGCCGTCACGTGCCACGTGCCGCCACGTGGGTCATTGCAAAATCAATTTGCCAACACGTGCCGCCCATACCGGTGGACGCAGGGCGACCAAATTCGGTGGGCGGATAGTCCACATGGGTGTGGAACATCCTTTGGGGTTGCCGACTCCGACGGCGGTAAACAAAAGCCCCCAGGGGGTAAACCTTTTATCACGTGGGGTCCTCGGATTTCGGGAAATTTTGATGTAGCGATACCAAATTTGGTACACCGATAGAGCTCGGCGAGTGACAGATGATGGTGCCGAACGCCGCTCGATCGGTGCCACGTGGCACGTGCCACGTGCCGCCACGTGGCCATGGCAAAATCTGCTTTCCCAGTCCATACCAGTGGACACAGGGCGACAAAACTCGGTGGGCGGTTAGTCCACATGGGTGCCGAAAAACAATGCTGGCTTATTTTCTCGAGGGGGGCACGTTGCCCCCCCCCCTAGGGTGGTTAACCTGATATCGCGGGGGTCCTCTGATTGCGGGATTTTTTGTTTGCGCTAGCCGCACCAAAGTTGGTGACCCGATGGAGTTTGGCAAGTGACAGATGATGGTGCCGGTCGCCGCTCGATCGGTGCTACGCGGCACGTGCCACGTGCCGCCACGTGGCCACTGCAAAGTCTGCTTACCCAGCCGTGCCGCCCATGCCAGTGCACTCCACGCGACCAACCTCGGTGGGCGGGTAGTCCTTATGGGTGCAGGGTGACCTTGGGGGGTGGGGACGGTGGCGCCTCCAAAGCACGTGCGGCTGGCACGTGCAACTTTGTCAGCGGGGTCTTCAATTCGGTCGGCCATAACTCGTGAGTTATGACAGCTAGACCCACTAAATTTGGTATGTGTGGGTATATTGTGGTTAGGAATAACTGCTGCTTTTCTTTATTTGTTGCTGGATTCCCGGGTTCGAATCCCAGCGCCGGCATTTGTTTTTTCTTATCTTTTCTTTTCCAAATATGTTTGTCGGCGTTCCTCGTGAAATGATGGCTACGGTTTTGCCCCGGACCCAAACCCGATCCACCGAAATGGGTCCGCACTAGTCAAAACCGTAGGTTTTGACAAAGTCAAATACCGGAGGTTGCCTATTGGGGCAGCCTATTGGTGTCCTGACTTTGTATGTATGTTTGTATGTATGTCTGTTTGTCTGAGGCGTTTGGCCACAGCTCGCTGACGAAAAGGCGCAGCAACACGCGCGTGCCACTGTCCAATGCGCCAGTTCGGCCCCCATGTGTCGGTGCCAGTGACCGGTCGACTGGTGCGACGTGGCACGTGGCACGTGCCGCCACGTGGGTCATTGCAAGATCCATTTGCCAACACGTGCCGCCCATACCAGTGGACGCAGGGCGACCAAACTCGGTGGGCGGATAGTCCACATGGGTGTGGAACATCCTTTGGGGTTGCCGACCCCGAGGGGGGTAAACAAAAGCCCCCCATGGGGGTAAACCTTTAATCGCCTAGGGTCCTCGGATTTCGGGATATTTTGATGTAGCGACACCAAATTTGGTACACCGATAGAGCTCGACGAGTGACAGATGATGGTGCCGGTCGCCGCTCGATCGGTGCCACGTGGACATGGCAAAATCTGTTTTCCCAGCCCATACCAGTGGACGCAGGGCGACTAAACTCGGTGGGCGGGTAGTCCACATGGGTGCCGAAAAACAATACTGGCTGATTTTCTCGAGGGGGGCACGTTGCCCCCCTAGGGGGTTAATCTGATATCCCAGGGGTCCTCTGAATGCCGGATTTTTTTTTGCGCTAGCCGCACCAAATTTGGTACACCGATAGAGCACGACGAGTGAAAGATGACGGTGCCGGTCGCCGCTCGATCGGTGTCACGTGGCACGTGCCACGTGTCGCCACGTGGCCATGGCAAAATATGTTTGCCCAGCCCATACCAGTGGACACAGGGCGACCAAACTTGGTGGGCGGGTGATCCACATGGGTGCCGAAAAACGATATTGGCTGATTTGATCGAGGGGGGCACGTTGCCCCCCCCCCTAGGGGGGTTAATCTGATATCGCAGGGGTCCTCTGATTGCTAGATTTTTTTTGCGCTAGCCGCACCAAAATTGGTGCACCGATAGAGCTCGGCGAGTGAAAGATGATGGTGCCGGTCGCCGCTCGATCGGTGCCACGTGGCACGTGCCACGTGCCGCCACGTGACCACTGCAAAATCTGCTTACCCAGCTGTGCCGCCCATACCAGTGGACTCAACGCGACCAAAACGGTGGGCGGGTAGTCATCATGGGTGCGGGGTGACCTTGGGGGGTGGCGACGGTGGCGTCTCCAAAGCACGTGCAGCTGGCACGTGCAACCTTTTTTAGCGGCGTCCTCATTTCGGCTGGCAATTACTCGCGATTTATGACAGCTAGCCGCACCAAATTTGGTATGGGTGGGTATATTGGGGTTAGGACTAACTGCTGCCATTCTTTATGTGTTGCTGGAGTCCCGGGTTCAAATCCCATCGCCGACATTTGCTTTTTCTATGCTTTTCTTGTCCAATTTTGTTTGTCGGCGCCCCTCGTGACGTTCCAACAAATGGCTACGGTTTTGCCCCAGACCCAAACCCAATCCACCGAAATGGGTCCGCACTAGTCAAAACCGTAGGTTTTGACGAAGTCCAATACCGGAGGTTTATACTGGGGCAGCAGCCTATTTGTGTAGTGACTTTGTATGTCTGTCTGTTTGTTTGTCTGAGGCGTTTGGCCACAGCTCGCTGACGAAGAGGCACAGTGACACGCGCGTGGCACCGTTCGATGCGCCAGTTTGGCCCCCAGGTGCCGGTGCCGGTCACCGGTCGATCAGTGCCACGTGGCACGTGGCAAGTGCCGCCACGTGGGACATTGCAAAATCCATTTGCCCACATGTGCCGCCCACACGTGTGGACGCAGGGCGACCAAACTCGGTGGGTGGGTAGTCCATATGGGTGCGGAACATCCTGTGGGGTTGCCGACCCCGAGAGGGGTAAACAAAAGCCCCCAGGGGGTAAACCTTTTATCGCGTGGGGTCCTCGGATTTCGGGAAATTTTGATGTAGCGACACCAAATTTGGGTAACCAATAGAGCTCGGCGAGTGACAGATGATGGTGCCGGTCTCCTATCGGTCGTTGCCACGTGGCACGTGCCGCCACGTGGCCATGCAAAATCTGCTTCCTCGTGAAATGATGGCTACGGTTTTGCCCCGGATCCAAACCCGATCCACCGAAATGAGTCCGCACTAGTCAAAACCGTAGGTTTTGACAAAGTCAAATACTGGAGGTTTATACTGGGGCAGCAGCCTATTTGTGTAGTGACTTTGTATGTCTGTATGTCTGTCTGTCTGTCTGTCTGTCTGAGGCGTTTGGCCACAGCTCGCTGACAAAGAGGCACAGCAACACGCACGTGGAACCGTTCGATGCGCCAGTTCGGCCCCAGGATCCGGTGCCGGTGGCCGGTCGATTGGTGCCACGTGGCACGTGGTACGTGCCGCCCCGTGGGACATTGCAAAATCCATTTGCCCACACGTGCCGCCCACACGTGTGGACGCAGGGCGACCAAATTCGGTGGGCGGGTAGTCCACATGGGTGCGGAAAATCCTTTGCGGTTGCCGACCCCGAGGGGGGCAGACGAAAGCCCCCAGGGGGTAAAACTTTTATCGCGTGGGGGTCCTCGGATTTCGGGAAATTTTGATGTAGCGACACCAAATTTGGTACACCGATAGAGCTCGGCGAGTGACAATTGATGGTGCCGGTCGGTGCCACGTGGCACGTGCCACGTGCCGCTACGTGGCCATGCAAAATCTGCTTCCTCGTGAAATGATGGCTACGGTTTTGCCCCGGACCCAAACCCGATCACAAAGATGGGTCCGCACTAGTCAAAACCGTAGGTTTTGACAAAGTCAAATACCGGAGGTTTATACTGGGGCAGCCTATTGGTGTAGTGACTTGGTATGTTTGTCTGTCTGTCTGTTTGTCTGTCTGAGGCGTTTGGCCACAGCTCGCTGACGAAGAGGCACAGCAACACGCGCGTGGCACCGTCCGATGCGCCAGTTCGGCCCCCAGGTGCCAGTGCCGGTGGCCGGTCGATCAGTACTACGTGGCACGTGGTACGTGCCGCCACGTGGGACATTGCAAAATCCATTTGCCCATACGTGCCGCCCATACCAGTGGACGCAGGGCAACCAAATTCGGTGGGCGGGTAGTCCACATGGGTGCGGAAAATCCTTTGCGGTTGCCGCCCCCGAGGGGGGTAAACAAAAGCCCCCAGGGGGTAAACCTTGTATCGCGTAGGGTCCTCGGATTTCGGGAAATTTTGATGTAGCGACACCAAATTTAGTACACCGATAGAGCTCGGCGAGTGACAGTTGATGGTGCCGGTCGGTGCCACGTGGCACGTGCCACGTGCCGCCACGTGGCCATGCAAAATCTGCTTCCTCGTGAAATGATGGCTACGGTTTTGCCCCGGGCCCAAACCCGATCCACCGAAATGGGTCCGCACTAGTCAAAACCGTAGGTTTTGACGAAGTCAAATACCAGAGGTTTATACTGGGGCAGCCTATTGGTGTAGTGACTTTGTATGTTTGTCTGTCTGTCTGTCTGTCTGTTTGTCTGTCTGAGGTGTTTGGCCACAGCTCGCTGACGAAGAGGCACAGCAACACGCGCGTGGCACCGTCCGATGCGCCAGTTCGGCCCCCAGGTGCCGGTGTCGGTCGCCGATCGATCGGTGCCACGTGGCACGTGGCATGTGCCGCCCCGTGGGACATTGCAAAATCCATTTGACCACACGTGCCGCCCACACGTGGGGACGCAGGGCGAACAAATTCGGTGGGCGGGTAGTCCTCATGGGTGCGGAAAATCCTTTGCGGTTGCCGACCCCGAGGGGGCAAACGAAAGCCCCCAGGGGGTAAACCTTTTATCGCGTGGGGGTCCTTGGATTTCGGGAAATTATGATGTAGCGACACCAAATTTGGTACACCGATAGAGCTCGGCGAGTGACAGATGATGGTGCCGGTCGCCGCTCGGTCGGTGCCACGTGGCACGTGCCACGTGCCGCCACGTGGGCTTATCAAAACCGTAGTATATGGCTACGGTTTTGCCCCGGACCCAAACCCGATCCATCGAAATGGGTCCGCACTAGTCAAAACCGTAGGTTTTGACAAAGTCAAATACCGGAGGTTTATACTGGGGCAGCCTATTGGTGTAGTGACTTTGTCTGTCTATATGTATGTTTGTTTGTCTGTCTGAGGCGTTTGGCCACAGCTCGCTGACGAAGAGGCACAGCAACACGCACGTGGCACCGTCCGATGCGCCAGTTCGGCCCCCAGGTGTCGGTGCCAATCACATGTCGATCGGTGCCACGGTCCACGTGCCACGTGCTGCCACGTGGGTCATTGCAAAATCCATTTGCCAACACGTGCCGCCCATACCGGTGGACGCAGGGCGACCAAATTCGTTGGGCGGGTAGTCCACATGGGTGCGGAAGATCCTTTGGGGTTGCCGACCCCGAGGGGGGTAAACAAAAGCCCCCAGGGGGGTAAACCTTTCATCGCGTGGGGTCCTCGGATTTCGGGAAATTTTTATGTAGCGCCACCAAATTTGGTACACCGATAGAGCTCGGCGAGTGACAGATGATGGTGCCGGTCGCCGCTCGATCGGTGCTACGTGGCACGTGCCACGTGCCGCCACGTGGTCATGGCAAAATATGCTTGCCCAGCCCATACCAGTGGTCGCAGGGCGACCAAACTCGGTGGGCGGGTAGTCCACATGGGTGCCGAAAAACAATATTGGCTGATTTTCACGAGGGGGGCACGTTGCCCCCTAGGGGCGGTAACCTGATATCCAAGGGGTCCTCTGATTCCGTTTTTTTTTGCGCTAGCCGCACCAAATTTGATACACTGATAGAGCTCGACGAGTGAAAGATGATGGTGCCGGTCGCCGCTCGATCGGTCCCACGTGGCACGTGCCACGTGCCGCCACGTGACCATGGACAAATCTGCTTGCCCAGGCCATATCAGTGGGTGCAGGGCGACCAAACTCGGTGGGCGGGTAGTCCACATGGGTGGCGAAAAATGATACGGGCTTATTTTCTCGATGGGGCCACGCTGTCCCCCCTAGGAGGTTAACCTGATATCGCAGGGGTCCTCTGAATGCGGGATTTTATTTTGCGCTAGCCGCACCAAATTTGGTACACCGATAGAGCTCGACGAGTGAAAGATGATGGTGCCGGTCGCCGCTCGATCGGTCCTACGTGGCACGTGCCACGTGCCGCCACGTGGCCACTGCAGAGTCTGCTTACCCAGCCGTGCCGCCCATGCCAGTGGACTCAACGCGACCAACCTCGGTGGGCGGGTAGTCCTTATGGGTGCAGGGTGACCTTAAGGGGTGGCGACGGTGGCACCCCAAAGCACGTGTGGCAGGCACGTGCAATGTTTTTAGCGGGTTCCTCAATTCGGTCGGCCACTACTCGGGAGTTATGAGAGCTAGACGCACCAAATTTGGTATGGGTGGGTAGATTGTGGTTAGGACTAACTGCTGCTATTCTTTATGTGTCGCTGGAGTCCCGTGTTCGAATCCCATCGAGGGCATTTGCTTTTCCTATGCCTTTCTTGTCCAATTATGTTTGTCGGCGCTCCTCGTGACGTTCCAACAAATGACTACGGTTTTGCCCCGGACCCAAACCCGATCCACCGAAATGGGTCCGCACTAGTCAAAACCGTAGGTTTTGACAAAGTCAAATACCGGAGGTTTATACTGGGGCAGCCTATTGGTGTAGTGACTTTGTCTGTCTGTTTGTATGTATGTCTGTTTGTCTGAGGCGTTTGGCCACAGCTCGCTGACGAAAAGGCGCAGCAACACGCGCGTGGCACCGTCCGATGCGCCAGTTCGGCCTCCAGGTGTCGGTGCCGAAGGCCTGTCGATCGGTGCCACGTGCCACGTGCCACGTGCTGCCACGTGGGTCATTGCAAAATCCATTTGCCAACACGTGCCGCCCATACCAGTAGACGCAGGGCGACCAAATTCGGTGAGCGGGTAGTCCACATGGGGGCGGAAAATCCTTTTGGGGTTGTTGACCCAGAGGGGGGTAAACAAAAGCCACCAGGGGGGTAAACCTTTTATCGCGTGGGGTCCTCGGATTTCGGGAAATTTTGATGTAGCAACACCAAATTTGGTACACCGATAGAGCTCGACGAGTGACAGCTGATGGTGCCGGTCGCCGCTCGATCGGTGCCACGTGGCACATGCCAACGTGCCGCCACGTGGTCATGGCAAAATATGCTTGCCCAGCCCATACCAGTGGTCGCAGGGCGACCAAACTCGGTGGGCGGGTAGTCCTCATAGGTGCGGAAAATCTTTTGGGGTTTCCAGCCCCGAGGGGGGTAAACAAAAGCCCCCAGGGGGTTAAACCTTTTATCGCGTGGGGTCCTCGGATTTCGGGAAATTTTGATGTAGCAACACCAAATTTGGTACACCAATAGAGCTCGGCGAGTGACAGATGATGGTACTGGTCGCCGCTCGATCGGTGCCACGTGGCACGTGCCACGTGCCGACACGTGGCCACTGCAAAATCTGCTTTCCCAGCCCATACCATTGGTCGCAGGGCGACCAAACTCGGTGGGCGGGTAGTCCACATGGGTGCCGAAAAACAATACTGGCTGATTTCTTCGAGGGGTGTACGTTGCCCCCCCCCCCCCCTAGGGGGTTAACCTGATATCGCAGGGGTCCTCTGAATGCGGGATTTTATTTTGCGCTAGCCGCACCAAATTTGGTGCACCGATAGAGCTCGACGAGTGACAGATGATGGTGCCGGTCGCCGCTCGATCGGTGCCACGTGGCACGCGCCACGTGCCGCCACGTGGCCACTGCAAAATCTGCTTACCCAGCCGTGCCGCCCATACCAGTGGACTCAACGCGACCAACCTCGGTGGGCGGGTAGTCCTTATGAGTGCAGGGTTACCTTGGGGGGTGGCGACGGTGGCACCCCCCAAAGCACGTGCGGCAGGCACGTGTAACCTTTTTTAGCGGCGTCCTCATTTCGGCCGGCCATTACTCGCGATTTATGACAGCTAGCCGCACCAAATTTGGTGTTTTGGGGTAGGTGGTGGCCAGGGCTATCTGCGGCCATGCTATATTTGGCGCTGGAGTCGCGGGTTCGAATCCCATCGAGGGCATTTGCTTTTTCTATGCTTTTCTTGTCCAATTATGTTTGTCGGCGCTCTTCGTTCGAACAAATGTCTACGGTTTTGCCCCGGACCCAAACCCGATCCACCGAAATGGGTCCGCACTAGTCAAAACCGTAGGTTTTCACAAAGTCAAATACCGGAGGTTTATACTGGGGCAGCCTGGTGGTGTAGTGACTTTGTCTGTCTGTACGTATGTATGTTTGTTTGTCTGTCTGAGGCGTTTGGCCACAGCTCGCTGACAAAGAGGTACAGCAACACGCGCGTGGCACGGTTCGATGCGCCAGTTCGGCCCCCAGGTGTCGGTGCCAATCACATGTCGATCGGTGCCACGTGCCACGTGCCACGTGCTGCCACGTGGGTCATTGCAAAATCCATTTGCCAACACGTGCCGCCCATACAAGTAGACGCAGGGCGACCAAATTCGGTGAGCGGGTAGTCCACATGGGGGCGGAAAATCCTTTGGGGTTGCCGACCCATAGGGGGTAAACAAAAGCCCCCAACCTTTTATCGCGTGGGGTCCTCGGATTTCGGGAAATTTTGATGTAGCAACACCAAATTTGGTACACCGATAGAGCTCGACGAGTGACAGCTGATGGTGCCGGTCGCCGCTCGATCGGTGCCATGTGGCACGTGCCACGTGCCGCAACGTGGTCATGGCAAAATATGCTTGCCCAGCCCATACCAGTGATCGCAGGGCGACCAAACCCGGTGGGCGGGTAGTCCTCATGGGTGCAGAAAATCTTTTAGGGTTGCCGACCTCGAGGGGGGTAAACAAAAGCCCCCAGGGGGTTAAACCTTTTATCGCGTGGGGTCCTCGGATTTCGGGAAATTTTGATGTAGCAACACCAAATTTGGTACACCAATAGAGCTCGGCGAGTGACAGATGATGGTACTGGTCGCCGCTCGATCGGTGCCACGTGGCACGTGCCACGTGCCGACACGTGGCCACTGCAAAATCTGCTTTCCCAGCCCATACCAGTGGTCGCAGGGCGACCAAACTCGGTGGGCGGGTAGTCCACATGGGTGCCGAAAAACAATACCGGCTGATTTCCTCGAGGGGGGCACGTTGCCCCCCCCCCCTAGGGGGTTAACCTGATATCGCAGGGGTCCTCTGAATGCGGGATTTTATTTTGCGCTAGCCGCACCAAATTTGGTGCACCGATAGAGCTCGACGAGTGACAGATGATGGTGCCGGTCGCCGCTCGATCGGTGCCACGTGGCACGCGCCACGTGCCGCCACGTGGCCACTGCCAAATCTGCTTACCCAGCCGTGCCGCCCATACCGGTGGACTCAACGCGACCAACCTCGGTGGGCGGGTAGTCCTTATGAGTGCAGGGTTACCTTGGGGGGTGGCGACGGTGGCACCCCCAATGCACGTGCGGCAGGCACGTGTAACCTTTTTTAGCGGCGTCCTCATTTCGGCCGGCCATTACTCGCGATTTATGACAGCTAGCCGCACCAAATTTGGTGTTTTGGGGTAGGCGGTGGCCAGGGCTATCTGCGGCCATGCTATATTTGGCGCTGAAGTCGCGGGTTCGAATCGCATCGAGGGCATTTGCTTTTTCTATGCTTTTCTTGTCCAATTATGTTTGTCGGCGCTCTTCGTTCCAACAAATGGCTACGGTTTTGCACCGGACCCAAACCCGATCCACCGAAATGGGTCCGCACTAGTCATAACCGTAGGTTTTGACAAAGTCAAATACCGGAGGTTTATACTGGGGCAGCCTATTGGTGTAGTGACTTTGTCTGTCTGTATGTATGTATGTTTGTTTGTCTGTCTGAGGCGTTTGGCCACAGCTCGCTGACAAAGAGGCACAGCAACACGCGCGTGGCACGGTTCGATGCGCCAGTTCGGCCCCCAGGTGTCGGTGCCAATCAGATGTCGATCGGTGCCACGTGCCACGTGTCACGTGCTGCCACGTGGGTCATTGCGAAATCCATTTGCCAACACGTGCCGCCCATACCAGTAGACGCAGGGCGACCAAATTCGGTGAGCGGGTAGGGAAATGGGGTCGGAAAATCCTTTGGGGTTGCCGACCTAGAGGGGGGTAAACAAAAGCCCCCAGGGGGGTAAACCTTTTATCGCGTGGGATCCTCGGATTTCGGGAAATTTTGATGTAGCAACACCAAATTTGGTACACCGATAGAGCTCGACGAGTGACAGCTGATGGTGCCGGTCGCCACTCGATCCGTGCCAAGTGGCACGTGCCACGTGCCGCCACGTGGTCATGGCAAAATATGCTTGCCCAGCCCATACCAGTGGTCGCAGGGCGACCAAACTCGGTGGGCGGGTAGTCCTCATGGGTGCGGAAAATCTTTTGGGGTTGCTGACCCCGAGGGGGGTAAACAAAAGCCCCCAGGGGGTTAAACCTTTTATCGCGTGGGGTCCTCGGATTTCGTGAAATTTTGATGTAGCCGCACGAAATTTGGTACACCGATAGAGCTCGACGAGTGAAAGATGATGGTGCCGGTCGCCGCTCGATCGGTGCCACGTGGCCACTGCAAAATCTGCTTTCCCAGCCCATACCAGTGGTCGCAGGGCGACCAAACTCGGTGGGCGGGCAGTCCACATGGGTGCTGAAAAACAATACTGGCTGATTTCCTCGAGGGGGCACGTTGCCCCCCCCCCCCCCCAGGGGTTTAACCTGATATCGCAGGTGTCCTCTGAATGCGGGATTTTATTTTGCGCTAGCCGCACCAAATTTGGTGCACCGATAGAGCTCGACGAGTGACAGATGATGGTGCCGGTCGCCGCTCGATCGGTGCCACGTGGCACGTGCCACGTGCCGCCACGTGGCCACTGCAAAATCTGCTTACCCAGCCGTGTCGCCCATACCAGTGGACTCAACGCGACCAAAATCGGTGGGCGAGTAGTCCTCATGGGTGCGGGGTGATCTTAGAGGGTGGCAAAGGTAGCCCCCCCCCCCCCACCCCAAAGCACGTGCGGCAGGCACGTGCAATGTTTTTAGCGGGTTCCTCAATTCGGTCGGCCACTACTCGGGAGTTATGAGAGCACCAAATTTGGTATGTGTGTGTAGATTGTGGTGAGGGCTATCTGCTGCTATTCTTTATGTGTCACTGGGGTCCCGGGTTCGAATCCCATCGAGGGCATTTGTTTTTCCTAGGCCTTTCTTGTCCAATTATGTTTGTCGGCGCTCCTCGTGACGTTCCAACAAATGGCTACGGTTTTGCCCCGGACCCAAACCCGATCCACCGAAATGGGTCCGCACTAGTCAAAACCGTAGGTTTTGACGAAGTCAAATACCGGAGGTTTATACTGGGGCAGCCTGTTGGTGTAGTGACTTTGTCTGTCTGTATGTATGTTTGTTTGTTTGTTTGTCTGAGGCGTTTGGCCACAGCTCGCTGACGAAGAGGCACAGCAACACGCTCGTGGCACGGTTTGATGCGCCAGTTCGGCCCCCAGGTGTCGGTGCCAATCACATGTCGATCGGTGCTACGTGCCACGTGCCACGTGCCGCCACGTGGGACATTGCAACATCCATTTGCCCACACGTGCCGCCCACACGTGTGGACGCAGGGCGACCAAATTCGGTGAGCGGGTAGTCCACATGGGGGCTGAAAATACTTTGGGGTTGCCGACCCAGAGGGGGGTAAATAAAAGCCCCCAGGGGGGTAAACCTTTTATCGCGTGGGGTCCTCGGATTTCGGGAAATTTTGATGTAGCAACACCAAATTTGGTACACCGATAGAGCTCGAAGAGTGACAGCTGATGGTGCCGGTCGCCGCTCGATCGGTGCCACGTGGCACGTGCCACGTGCCGCCACGTGGTCATGGCAAAATATGCTTGCCCAGCCCATACCAGTGGTCGCAGGGCGACCAAACTCGGTGGGCGGGTAGTCCACATGGAAGCAGAAAATCCTTTGGGGTTGCCGACCCCGAGGGGGGTAAACAAAAGCCCCCAGGGGGGTAAACCTTTAATCGCGTGGGGTCCCCGGATTTTGGGAAATTTTGATGTAGCGACACCAAATTTGGGTAACCGATGGAGCTCGACGAGTGACAGATGATGGTGCCGGTCGCCGCTCGATCGGTGCCACGTGGCACGTGCCACGTGCCGCCACGTGGCCATGGCAAAATATGCTTGCCCAGCCCATACCAGTGGTCGCAGGGCGACTAAACTCGGTGGGTGGGTAGCCCACATGGGTGCCGAAAAACAATACTGGCTGATTTTATCGGGGGGGACGTGACCTCTCCTAGGGGGTTAATCTGATATCGCAGGGGTCCTCCGATTGGCGGATTTTGTTTTGCGCTAGCCGCACCAAATTTGGTGCACCGATATAATTCAGCGAGTGAAAGATGATGGTGCCGGTCGCCGGGCGATCGGTGTCACGTGTTACGTGCCACGTGCCGCCACGTGGCCACTGCAAAATCTGCTTACCCAGCCGTGCCGCCCATACCAGTGGACTCAACGCAACCAAAATCGGTGGGCGAGTAGTCATCATGGGTGCGGGATTACCTTGGAGGTTGGCAACGGTGGCGCCCCCAAAGCACGTGCGGCAGGCACGTGCAACTTTTTTAACGGGTTCCTCAATTCGGTCGGCCACTACTCGGGAGTTATGAGAGCACCAAATTGGGTATGTGTGGGTAGATTGTGGTGAGGGCTATCTGCTGCTATTCTTTATGTGTCACTGGGGTCCCGGGTTCGAATCCCATCGAGGGCATTTGTTTTTCCTAGGCCTTTCTTGTCCAATTATGTTTGTCGGCGCTCCTCGTGACGTTCCAACAAATGGCTACGGTTTTGCCCCGGACCCAAACCCGATCCACCGAAATGGGTCCGCACTAGTCAAAACCGTAGGTTTTGACGAAGTCAAATACCGGAGGTTTATACTGGGGCAGCCTGTTGGTGTAGTGACTTTGTCTGTCTGTATGTATGTTTGTTTGTTTGTTTGTCTGAGGCGTTTGGCCACAGCTCGCTGACGAAGAGGCACAGCAACACGCTCGTGGCACGGTTTGATGCGCCAGTTCGGCCCCCAGGTGTCGGTGCCAATCACATGTCGATCGGTGCTACGTGCCACGTGCCACGTGCCGCCACGTGGGACATTGCAAAATCCATCTGCCCACACGTGCCGCCCACACGTGTGGACGCAGGGCGACCAAATTCGGTGAGCGGGTAGTCCACATGGGGGCTGAAAATACTTTGGGGTTGCCGACCCAGAGGGGGGTAAATAAAAGCCCCCAGGGGGGTAAACCTTTTATCGCGTGGGGTCCTCGGATTTCGGGAAATTTTGATGTAGCAACACCAAATTTGGTACACCGATAGAGCTCGAAGAGTGACAGCTGATGGTGCCGGTCGCCGCTCGATCGGTGCCACGTGGCACGTGCAACGTGCCGCCACGTGGTCATGGCAAAATATGCTTGCCCAGCCCATACCAGTGGTCGCAGGGCGACCAAACTCGGTGGGCGGGTAGTCCACATGAAGGCAGAAAATCCTTTGGGGTTGCCGACCCCGAGGGGGGTAAACAAAAGCCCCCAGGGGGGTAAACCTTTAATCGCGTGGGGTCCCCGGATTTTGGGAAATTTTGATGTAGCGACACCAAATTTGGGTAACCGATGGAGCTCGACGAGTGACAGATGATGGTGCCGGTCGCCGCTCGATCGGTGCCACGTGGCACGTGCCACGTGCCGCCACGTGGCCATGGCAAAATATGCTTGCCCAGCCCATACCAGTGGTCGCAGGGCGACTAAACTCGGTGGGTGGGTAGCCCACATGGGTGCCGAAAAACAATACTGGCTGATTTTATCGGGGGGGACGTGACCTCTCCTAGGGGGTTAATCTGATATCGCAGGGGTCCTCCGATTCGCGGATTTTGTTTTGCGCTAGCCGCACCAAATTTGGTGCACCGATATAATTCAGCGAGTGAAAGATGATGGTGCCGGTCGCCGGGCGATCGGTGTCACGTGTTACGTGCCACGTGCCGCCACGTGGCCACTGCAAAATCTGCTTACCCAGCCGTGCCGCCCATACCAGTGGACTCAACGCAACCAAAATCGGTGGGCGAGTAGTCATCATGGGTGCGGGATTACCTTGGAGGTTGGCAACGGTGGCGCCCCCAAAGCACGTGCGGCAGGCACGTGCAACTTTTTTAACGGGTTCCTCAATTCGGTCGGCCACTACTCGGGAGTTATGAGAGCTAGACGCACCAAATTTGGTATGTGTGGGTAGATTGTGGTTAGGGCTATCTGCTGCTATTCTTTATGTGTCGCTGGAGTCCCGGGTTCGAATCCCATCGAGGGCTTTTGCTTTTTCTATGCTTTTCTTGTCGAATTTTGTTGTTTTTAATTTTTCTTTTTGTCGGCACTCCTCGTGACGTTCCAACAAATGGCTACGGTTTTGCCCCGGACCCAAACCCGATCCACCGAAATGGGTCCGCACTAGTCAAAACCGTAGGTTTTGACAAAGTCAAATACCGGAGGTTTATAGTGGGGCAGCCTATTGGTGTAGTGACTTTGTCTGTCTGTATGTATGTCTGTCTGAGGCGTTTGGCCACAGCTCGCTGACGAAAAGGCGCAGCAACACGCCCGTGGCGCCGTCCGATGCGCCAGTTCGGCCCCCAGGTGTCGGTGCCGATTGCCGATCGATCAGTGCCACGTGGCACGTGCCACGTGCCGCCACGTGGGTCATTGCAAGATCCATTTGCCAACACGTGCCGCCCATACCGGTAGACGCAGGGCGACCAAACTCGGTGGGCGGATAGTCCACATGGGTGCGGAAAATCCTTTGGGGTTGCCGATCCTGAGGAGGGTAAACAAAAGCCCCCAGGGGGGTAAACCTTTTATCGCGTGGGGTCCTCGGATTTCGGGGAATTTTGATGTAGCAACACCAAATTTGGTACACAAATAGAGCTCGACGAGTGACAGCTGATGGTGCCGGTCGCCTCTCGATCGGTGCCACGTGGCACGTGCCACGTGCCGCCACGTGGTCATGGCAAAATATGCTTGCCCAGCCCATACCAGTGGTCGCAGGGCGACCAAACTCGGTGGGCGGGTAGTCCACATGGGTGCCGAAAACAGTATTGGCTGATTTTCTCGAGGGGCACGTTGCCCCCCTTAGGGGGGTTAATCTGATATCGCAGGGGTCCTCTGATTGCCGGATTTTTTCTTCTTCTCGCTAGCCGCACCAAATTTGGTGCACCGATAGAGCTCGGCGAGTGAGATATGATGGTGCCGGTTGTTGTTCGATCGGTGCCACGTGGCACGTGCCACGTGCCGACACGTGGCCACTGCAAAATATGCTTTCCAAGCCCATACCAGTGGTCGCAGGGCGACCAAACTCGGTGGGCGGGTAGTCCACATGGGTGCTGAAAAACAATACTGACTGATTTCCTCGAGGGGGGCACGTTGCCACCCCTAGGGGGGCCAACCTGATGTCGCAGGGGTCCTCTGATTGCCGGATTTTTGTTTGCGCTAGCCGCACCAAATTTTGTACACCGATAGAGCTCGACGAGTGAAAGATGATGGTACCGATCGCCGCTTGATCGGTGCCATGTGGCACGTGCCACGTGCCGCCACGTCGCCACTGCAAAATCTGCTTACCCAGCCGTGCCGCCCATACCAGTGGACTCAACGCCACCAAACTCGGTGGGCGGGTAGTCATCATGGGTGCGGGGTGACCTTGGAGGGTGGCAACGGTGGCGCCCCCAAAGCACGTGCGGCAGGCACGTGTAACCTTTTTTAGCGGCGTCCTCATTTCGGCCTGCCATTCCTCGCGATTTATGACAGATAGCCGCACCAAATTTGGTGTTTTGGGGTAGGTGGTGGCCGGGGCTATCTGCGGCCATGCTATATTTGGCGCTGGAGTCGCGGGTTCGAATCCCATCGATGGCATTTGCTTTTTCTATGCTTTTCTTGTCCAATTATGTTTGTCGGCGCTCTTCGTTCCAACAAATGGCTACGGTTTTGCCCCGGACCCAAACCCGATCCACCGAAATGGGTCCGCACTAGTCAAAACCGTAGGTTTTGACAAAGTCAAATACCGGAGGTTTATACTGGGGCAGCAGCCTATTGGGGTAGTGACTTTGTATTTTTGTTTGTCTGTCTGTTTGTTTGTCTGTCTGAGGCGTTTGGCCACAGCTCGCTGACGAAGAGGCACAGCAATACGCGCGTGGCACCGTCCGAAGCGCCAGTTCGTCCCCCAGGTGCCCGTTCCGGTGGCCGGTCGATCGGTGCCACGTGGCACGTGGTACGTGCCGCCCCGTGGGACATTGCAAAATCCATTTGCCCACACGTGCCGCCCACACGTGTGGACGCAGGGCGACCAAATTCGGTGGGCGGGTAGTCCACATGGGTGCGGAAAATCCTTTGCGGTTACCGACCCCGAGAGGGGCAAACGAAAGCCCCCAGGGGGTAAACCTTTTATCGCGTGGGGGTCCTCGGATTTCGGGAAATTTTGATGTAGCGACACCAAATTTGGTACACCGATAGAGCTCGGCGAGTGACAGATGATGGTGCCGGTCGCCGCTCGGTCGGTGCCACGTGGCACGTGCCACATGCCGCCACGTGGGCTTATCAAAACCGTAGTATATGACTACGGTTTTGCCCAGGACCCAAACCCGATCCACCGAAATGGGTCCGCACTAGTCAAAACCGTAGGTTTTGACGAAGTCAAATACCAGAGGTTTATACTGGGGCAGCAGCCTATTTGTGTAGTGACTTTGTATGTCTGTTTGTTTGTCTGTTTGTTTGTCTGTCTGAGGCGTTTGGCCACAGCTCACTGACCAAGAGGCACAGCAACACGCGCGTAGCACCGTCCGATGCGACAGTTCAGCCCCCAGGTGCCCGTTCCGGTGGCCGTTCGATCGGTGCCACGTGGCACGTGGTACGTGCCGCCCCGTGGGACATTGCAAAATCCATTTGCCCACACGTGCCGCCCACACGTGTGGACGCAGGGCGACCAAATTCGGTGGGCGGGTAGTGCACATGGGTGTGGAAAAACCTTTGCGGTTGCCGACCCCGAGGGGGCAAACGAAAGCCCCCAGGGGGTAAACCTTTTATCGCGTGGGGGTCCTCGGATTTCGGGAAATTTTGATGTAGCGACACCAAATTTGGTACACCGATAGAGTTCTGCGAGTGACAGATGATGGTGCCGGTTGGTGCCACATGGCACGTGCCACGTGCCGCCGCGTGGCCATGCAAAATCTGCTTCCTCGTGAAATGATGGCTACGGTTTTGCCCCGGACCCAAACCCGATCCACCGAAATGGGTCCGCACTAGTCAAAACCGTAGGTTTTGACAAAGTCAAATACCGGAGGTTTATACTGGGGCAGCCTATTGGTGTAGTGACTTTGTATGTCTGTCTGTCTGTCTGTTTGTCTGTTTGTTTGTCTGAGGCGTTTGGCCACAGCTCGCTGACGAAAACGCCCAGCAACACGCGCGTGGTACCGTCCGATGCGCCAGTTCGGCCTCCAGGTGCCAGTGCCGGTGGCCGGTCGATCGGTACCACGTGGCACGTGGTACGTGCCGCCCCGTGGGACATTGCAAAATCCATTTGCCCACATGTGCCGCCCACACGTGTGGAGGCAGGGCGACCAAATTCGATGGGCGGGTAGTCCACATTGGTGCGAAAAATCCTTTGCGGTTGCCGACCCCGAGGGGGGCAAACGAAAGCCCCCAGGGCGTAAACCTTTTATCGCGTGGGGGTCCTCGGATTTCGGGAAATTTTGATGTAGCGACACCAAATTTGGTACACCGATAGAGCTCGGCGAGTGACAGTTGATGGTGCCGGTCGGTGCCACGTGGCACGTGCCACGTGCCGCCACGTGGCTATGCAAAATCTGCTTCCTCGTGAAATGATGGCTACGGTTTTGCCCCGAACCCAAACCCGATCACAAAGATGGGTCCGCACTAGTCAAAACCGTAGGTTTTGACAAAGTCAAATACCGGAGGTTTATACTGGGGCAGCCTATTGGTGTAGTGACTTTGTCTGTATGTATGTCTGTCTGTCTGTCTGTCTGTCTGAGGCGTTTGGCCACAGCTCGCTGACAAAAAGGCACAGCAACACGCGCGAGGCACTGTTCGATGCGCCAGTTCGGCCCCCAGGTGCCGGTGCCCATCGCCGGTCGATCGGTGCCACGTGCCACGTGCCACGTGCCGCCACGTGGGTCATTGCAACATTCATTTGCCAACACGTGCCGCCCATACCGGTGGAGGCAGGGCGACCAAATTCGTTGGGCGGGTAGGCCACATGGGGGCGGAAAATCCTTTGGGGTTGCCGACTCTGAGGGGGCTAAACGAAAGCCCCCAGGGGGGTCAACCTGTATGCACGCGGGGTCCTCGGATTTCAGGAAATTTTGATGTTGCGACACCAAATTTGGTACACCGATAGAGCTCGACGAGTGACAGATGATGGTGCCGGTCGCCGCTCAATCAGTGCCACATGGCACGTGCCACGTGCCACTACGTGCCCATGGGAAAATCTGCTTTCCCAGGCCATACCAGTGGACGCAGGGCGACCAAATTCGGTGGGCGGGTAGTCCACATGGGTGCCGAAAAACAATATTGGCTGATTTTCTCGAGGGGGCACGTGACCTCTCCTAGGGGGTAAATCTGATATCCCAGTGGTCCCCTGATTGCCGGATTTTTTTTTGCGCTAGCCGCACCAAATTTGGTGCACCGATAGAGTTCGGCGAGTGACAGATGATAGTCCCGGTCGCCGGGGGATCGGCCCCACGTGGCACGTGCCACGTGCCGCCACGTGGCCACTGCAAAATCTGCTTACCCAGCCGTGCCGCCCATACCAGTGGACTCGTCGCGACCAAAATCGGTGGGCGAGTAGTCCTCATGGGTGCGGGATGAACTTGGAGGTGGCGACGGTGGCGCCTTAAAAGCACGTGCGGCAGGCACGTGCAACTTTTTTTTAGTGGGTTCCTCAATTCGGTCGGCCAATACTCGGGAGTTATGAGAGACGCACCAAATTTGGTATGTGTGGGTAGATTGTGGTTAGGGTTATCTGCTGCTACTCTTTATTTGTTGCTGGAGTCCCGGGTTCGAATCCCATCGAGGGCATTTGCTTTTCCTATGCCTTTCTTGTCCAATTATGTTTGTCGGCGCTCCTCGTGACGTTCCAACAAATGGCTACGGTTTTGCCCCGGACCCAAACCCGATCCACCGAAATGTGTCCGCACTAGTCAAAACCGTAGGTCTTGACAAAGTCAAATACCGGAGGTTTATACTGGGGCAGCCTATTGGTGTAGTGACTTTGTCTGTCTGTATGTCTGTCTGTCTGAGGCGTTTGGCCACAGCTCGCTGACGAAGAGGCACAGCAACACGCGCGTGGCACCGTTCGATGCGCCAGTTCGGCCCCCAGGTGTCGGTGCCCATCACATGTCAATCGGTGCCACGTGGCACGTGGCACGTGTCGCCACGTGGGTCATTGCAAAATATATTTGCCAACACGTGCCGCCCATACCAGTAGACGCAGGGCGACCAAATTCGGTGGGCGGGTAGCCCACATGGGTGCGGAAGATCCTGTGGGGTTGCCGACCCCGAGGGGGTTAAACAAAAGCCCCCAGGGGGGTAAACCTTTTATCGCGTGGGGTCCTCGGATTTCGGGAAATTTTGATGTAGCGACACCAAATTTGGTACACCGCTAGAGCTCGACGAGTGACAGCTGATGGTGCCGGTCGCCACTCAATCGGTGCTACGTGGCACGTGCCACGTGCCACCACGTGGTCATGGCAAAATATGCTTGCCCAGCCCATACCAGTGGTACCAGGGCGACCAAACTCGGTGGGCGGGTAGTCCACATGGGTGCCGAAAAACAGTATTGGCTGATTTTCTCGAGGGGCACGTGACCCCTCCTAGGGGGGGGGGATAACCTGATATCGCAGGGGTCCTCTGATTGCCGGATTTTTATTTGCGCTAGCCGCACCAAATTTGGTACACCGATAGAGCTCGGCGAGTGACAGATGATGGTGCCGGTCGCCGCTCGATCGGTGCCACGTGGCACGTGCCACGTGCCGCCACGTGGCCACTGCAAAATCTGCTTACCCAACCGTGTCGCCCATACCAGTGGACTCAACGCGACCAAAATTGGTGGGCGAGTAGTCCTCATGGGTGCGGGGTGATCTTAGAGGGTGGCAAAGGTAGCCCCCCCCCCCAAGCACGTGCGGCAGGCACGTGCAATGTTTTTAGCGGGTTCCTCAATTCGGTCGGCCACTACTCGCGAGTTATGAGAGCTAGACGCACCAAATTTGGTATGTGTGGGTAGATTGTGGTTAGGGTTATCTGCTGCTGTTCTTTATGTGTCGCTGGAGTCCCGGGTTCGAATCCCAGCGCCGGTATTTGCTTTTTCTATGCTTTTCTTTTCCAGTTATGTTTGTCGGCGCTCTTCGTTCCAACAAATGGCTACGGTTTTGCCCCGGACCGAAACCCGATCCACCGAAATGGGTCCGCACTAGTCAAGCCGTAGGTTTTGACGAAGTCAAATACCGGAGGTTTATACTGGGGCAGCCTGTTGGTGTAGTGACTTTGTATGTATGTATGTATGTATGTATGTTTGTTTGTATGTCTGTCTGAGGCGTTTGGCCACAGCTCGCTGACGAAGAGGCACAGCAACACGCGCGTGGCACCGTCCGATGCGCCAGTTCGGCCTCGAGGTGTCGGTGCCAATCACATGTCGATCAGTGCCACGTGCCACGTGCCACGTGCCGCCACGTGGGCCATTGCAAAATCCATTTGTCAACACGTGCCGCCCATACCAGTAGACGCAGGGCGACCAAATTCGGTGCGCGGGTAGTCCACATGGGTGCAGAAAATCCTTTGGGGTTTCCGACCCCGAGGGGGGTAAGCAAAAGCCCCCAGGGGGGTAAACCTTTTATCGCGTGGGGTCCTCGGATTTCGGGAAATTTTGATGTAGCAACACCAAATTTGGTACACCGATAGAGCTCGGCGAGTGACAGATGATGGTGCCAGTCGCCGCTCGATCGGTGCCACGTGGCACGTGCCACGTGCCGCCACGTGACCATGAACAAATCTGCTTGCCCAGCCCATACCAGTGGACACAGGGCGACCAAACTCGGTGGGCGGGTAGTCCACCTGGGTGCCGAAAAACAATATTGGCTGATTTTCTCGAGGGGGGCACGTTGCCCCCCTAGGGGCAGTAACCTGATATCGCAGGGTCCTCTGATTGCCGGATTTTTTTGTTGCGCTAGCCGCACCAAATTTGGTACACCGATAGAGCTCGACGAGTGAAAGATGATGGTGCCGGTCGCCGGGAGATCGGTCCCACGTGGCACGTGCCACTTGCCGCCACGTGGCCATGGCAAAATCCGCTTACCCAGGCCATATCAGTGGGTGCAGGGCGACCAAACTCGGTGGACGGTTAGTCCACATGGGTGCCTACAAACATATTGGCTGATTTCCGCGAGGGGGGCATGTTGCCCCCCGTACGGAGTTAACCTGATATCGCAGGGGTCCTCTGATTGCCTGATTTTGTTTTGCGCTAGCCGCACCAAATTTGGTACACCGATAGAGCTCGACGAGTGAAAGATGATGGTGCCGGTCGCCGCTCGATCGGTCCCACGTGGCACGTGCTACGTGCCGCCACGTGGCCACTGCAAAATCTGCTTACCCAGCCGTGCCGCCCATACCAGTGGACTCAACGCGACCAAACTCGGTGGGCGAGTAGTCATCATGGGTGCGGGATGCCCTTGGAGGTTGGCAAAGGCGGAGCCCCCAAAGCACGTGCGGCAGGCACGTGCAATGTTTTTAGCGGGTTCCTCAATTCGGTCGGCCACTACTCGGGAGTTATGAGAGCTAGTCGCACCAAATTTGGTATGTGTGGGTAGCTCGTGGTCAGGGCTCCCTGCTGCTATTATTTATGTCTCGCTGGAGTTCCGTGTTCGAATCCCATCGAGGGCATTTGCTTTTCTATGCTTTTCTTGTCCAATTTTGTTTGTCGGCGCTCCTCGTGACGTTCCAACAAATGGCTACGGTTTTGCCCCGGACCCAAACCCGATCCACCGAAATGGGTCCGCACTAGTCAAAACCGTAGGTTTTGACGAAGTCAAATACCAGAGGTTTATACTGGGGCAGCAGCCTATTTGTGTAGTGATTTGTATGTCTGTCTGTTTGTTTGTTTGTCTGAGGCGTTTGGCCACAGCTCGCTGACGAAGAGGCACAGCAACACGCGCGTAGCACCGTCCGATGCGCCAGTTCGGCCCCCAGGTGCCGGTGCCGGTGGCCGGTCGATTGGTGCCACGTGGCACGTGGTACGTGCCGCCCCGTGGGACATTGCAAAATCCATTTGCCCACACGTGCCGCCCACACGTGTGGACGCAGGGCGACCAAATTCGGTGGGCGGGTAGTCCACATGGGTGCGGAAAATCCTTTGCGGTTGCCGACCCCGAGGGGGGCAAACAAAAGCCCCCAGGGGGTAAACCTTTTATCGCGTGGGGGTCCTCGGATTTCGGGAAATTTTGATGTAGCGACACCAAATTTGGTACACCGATAGAGCTCGGCGAGTGACAGTTGATGGTGCCGGTCAGTGCCACGTGGCACGTGCCACGTGCCGCCACGTGGCCATGCAAAATCTGCTTCCTCGTGAAATGATGGCTGCGGTTTTGCCCCGGACCCAAACCCGATCACAAAGATGGGTCCGCACTAGTCAAAACCGTAGGTTTTGACAAAGTCAAATACCGGAGGTTTATACTGGGGCAGCAGCCTATTTATGTAGTGACTTTGTCTGTCTGTTTGTATGTTTGTTTGTATGTCTGTCTGAGGCGTTTGGCCACAGCTCGCTGACGAAGAGGCACAGTAACACGCGCGTGGCACCGTCCGATGCGCCAGTTCGGCCCCCAGATGTCGGTGCCAATCACATGTCGATCGGTGCCACGTGGCACGTGCCACGTGCCGCCACGTGGTCATGGCAAAATATGTTTGCCCAGCCCATACCAGTGGTCGCAGGGCGACCAAACTCGGTGGGCGGGTAGTCTACATGGGTGCCGAAAAACAGTACTGGCTGATTTTCTCGAGGGGCACGTTGCCCCCCTTAGGGGGGTTAACCTGATATCGCAGGGGTCCTCTGATTGCGAGATTTAATTTTGCGCTAGCCGCACCAAATTTGGTGCACCGATAGCGCTCAGCGAGTGACATATGATGGTGCCCGTTGTTGTTCGATCGGTGCCACGTGCTACGTGGCACGTGCCGCCACGTGGCCACTGTAAAATCTGCTTACCCAGCCATGCCGCCCATACCAGTGGACTCAACGCGACCAAAATCGGTGGGCGAGTAGTCCTCATGGGTGCAGAGTGACCTTGGAGGGTGGCAACGGTGGCGCCCCCAAAGCACGTGCGGCAGGCACGTGCAACTTTTTTCAAAACCGTAGGTTTTGACGAAGTCTAATACCGGAGGTTTATACTGGGGCAGCAGCCTATTTGTGTAGTGACTTTGTATGTCTGTCTGTTTGTTTGTCTGAGGCGTTTGGCCACAGCTCGCTAACGAAGAGGCACAGCAACACGCGCGTGGCACCGTTCGATGCGCCAGTTCGGCCCCCAGGTGCCGGTGCTGGTCACCGGTCGATCGGTGCCACGTGGCACGTGGCAAGTGCCGCCACGTGGGACATTGCAAAATCCATTTGCCCACACGTGTCGCCCACACGTGTGGACGCAGGGCGACCAAACTCGGTGGGTGGGTAGTCCATATGGGTGCTGAACATCCTGTGGGGTTGCCGACCCCGAGAGGGGTAAACAAAATCCCCCAGTGGGGTAAACCTTTTATCGCGTGGGGTCCTCGGATTTCGGGAAATTTTGATGTAGCGACACCAAATATGGGTAACCGATAGAGCTCGGCGAGTGACAGATGATGGTGCCGGTCTCCGCTCGGTCGGTGCCACGTGGCACGTGCCACGTGCCGCCACGTGGCCATGCAAAATCTGCTTCCTCGTGAAATGATGGCTACGGTTTTGCCCCGGACCCAAACCCGATCACAAAGATGGGTCCGCACTAGTCAAAACCGTAGGTTTTGACGAAGTCAAATACCAGAGGTTTTCAAAACCGTAGGTTTTGACAAAGTCAAATACCGGAGGTTTATACTGGGGCAGCCTGTTGGTGTAGTGACTTTGTCTGTCTGTATGTTTGTTTGTTTGTTTGTATGTCTGTCTGAGGCGTTTGGCCACAGCTCGCTGACGAAGGGGCACAGCAACACGCGCGTGGCACCGTCCGATGCGCCAGTTCGGCCCTCAGGTGTCAGTGCCAATCACATGTCGATCGGTGCCACGTGGCACGTGGCACGTGTCGCCACGTGGGTCATTGCAAAATCCATTTGCCAACACGTGCCGCCCATACCAGTAGACGCAGGGCGACCAAATTCGGTGAGCGGGTAGTCCGCATGGGTGCGGAAGATCCTTTGGGGTTGCCGACCCCGAGGGGGTTAAACAAAAGCCCCAGGGGGTAAAGTTTTTATCGCGTGGGGTCCTCGGATTTCGGGAAATTTTGATGTAGCAACACCAAATTTGGCACACCGATAGGGCTCGACGAGTGACAGCTGATGGTGCCGGTCGCCGCTCGATCGGTGCCACGTGGCACGTGCCACGTGCCGCCACGTGGTCATGGCAAAATATGCTTGCCCAGCCCATACCAGTGGTCGCAGGGCGACCAAACTCGGTGGGCGGGCAGTCCACATGGGTGCCGAAAAACAATACTGGCTGATTTTCTCGAGGGGGCACGTTGTCCCCCTAGGGGGTTAATCTGATATCCCAGGGGTCCTCTGATTGCCGGATTTTATGTTTGCGCTAGCCGCACCAAATTTTGTACACCGATAGAGCTCGGCGAGTGACAGATGATGGTCCCGGTCGCCGCTCGATCGGTGCCACGTGGTACATGCCACGTGCCGCCACGTGGCCATGGCAAAATCTGCTTGCCCAGCCCATACCAGTGGACACAGGGCGACCAAACTCGGTGGGCGGGTAGTCCACATGGGTGGCGAAAAACGATACGGGCTGATTTTCTCGAGAGGGGCACGTTGTCCCCCCTAGGGGGGTTAACCTGACATCGCAGGGGTCCTCTGATTGCGAGATTTAATTTTGCGCTAGCCGCACCAAATTTGGTGCACCGATAGAGCTCAGCGAGTGACATATGATGGTGCCCGTTGTTGTTCGATCGGTGCCACGTGCTACGTGGCACGTGCCGCCACGTGGCCACTGCAAAATCTTCTTACCCAGCCGTGCCGCCCATACCAGTGGACTCAACGCGACCAAAATCGGTGGGCGATTAGTCCTCATGGGTGCAGAGTGAATTTGGAGGGTGGCAACGGTGGCGCCCCCAAAGCACGTGCGGCAGGCACGTGCAACTTTTTTTTAGCGGGTTCCTCAATTCGGTCGGCCACTACTCGGGAGTTATGAGAGCTAGACGCACCAAATTTGGTATGTTTGGGTAGCTCGTGGTCAGGGCTCCCTGCTGCTATTATTTATGTGTCGCTGGAGTCCCGTGTTCGAATCCCATCGAGGGCATTTGCTTTCTCTATGCTTTTCTTGTCCAATTTTGTTTGTCGGCGCTCCTCGTGACGTTCCAACAAATGGCTACGGTTTTGCCCCGGACCCAAACCCGATCCACCGAAATGGGTCCGCACTAGTCAAAACCGTAGGTTTTGACAAAGTCAAATACCAGAGGTTTATACTGGGGCAGCAGCCTCTTGGTGTAGTGACTTTGTATGTTTGTTTGTCATTCTGTCTGTTTGTCTGTCTGAGGCGTTTGGCCACAGCTCGCTAACGAAGAGGCACTGCAACACGCGCGTGGCACCGTCCGATGCGACAGTTCGGCCCCCAGGTTCCCTGTTCCGGTGGCCGGTCGATCGGTGCCACGTGGCACGTGGCACGTGCCGCCACGTGGGGCACTGCAAAGTCCATTTGCCCACACGTGCCGCCCACACGTGTGGACGCAGGGCGACCAAACTCGGTGGGCGGGTAGTCCACATGGGTGTGGAACATCCTGTGGGGTTGCCGACCCCGAGGAGTAAACAAAAGCCCCCAGGGGGTAAACCTTTTATCGCGTGGGGTCCTCGGATTTCGGGAAATTTTGATGTAGCGACACCAAATTTGGTACACCGATAGAGCTCGGCGAGTGACAGAAGATGGTGCCGGTCGCAGCTCGATCGATGCCATGTGGCACGTGCCACGTGCCGCCACGTGGGCATGGCAAAATCTGCCGGCCCAGCCCATACCAGTGGTCGCAGGGCGACCAAACTCGGTGGGCGGGTAGTCCACATGGGTGCCGAAAAACTAAATTGGCTGATTTCCTCGAGGGGGCACGTTGCCACCCCTAGGGGGGTCAACCTGATATCGCAGGGGTCCTCTGATTGCGGGATTTCATTTTGCGCTAGCTGCACCAAATTTGGTGCACCGATAGAGCTCGGCGAGTGAGAGATGATGGTGTCGGTCGCCGCTCGATCGGTGCTACGTGGCACGTGTCACGTGCCGCCACGTGGCAATGTCAAAATCTGCTTACCCAGCCGTGCCACCCATACCAGTGGACTCAACGCGACCAAAATCGGTGAGTGAGTAGTCCTCATGGGTGCAGGGTGACCTTAGAGGGTGGCAAAGGTAGCACCCCAAAGCACGTTCGGCAGGCACGTGCAACTTTTTTAGCGGGTTCCTCAATTCGGTGGGTCATAACTCGGGAGTTATGAGAGCTAGACGCACCAAATTTGGTATGTGTGGGCAGATTGTGGTTAGGGCTATCTGCTGCTATTCTTTATGCGTCGCTGGAGTCGCGGGTTCGAATTCCATCGCCGGCATTTGCTTTTTTATGTTTTTCTTGTCCAATTCTATTTGACAGGCGTTCCTCGTGAAATGATGGCTACGGTTTTGCCCCGGACCCAAACCCGATCCACCGAAATGGGTCCGCACTAGTAGTGAAGTAATCTTGCAGTGGGTGGACCTGACCTGACTTTGGCTTCGCCTGCCGCCTACTACAGTCTCTGACAAGGGGCAGCCGCGCCGCCCGGGCGGCTGAGCGGATATTAGCGAGGCGTCGTGATCAGAGACTTTGTGCCAGAGAGTGTATAAAAAACGGATGTACCGTCAACAAATCAGCAAATCATCGATGGGGATACGATACCCGCTTGTGGTACGGTACATATTAAATGCTGAGAAGATGAACAGTTTCCTTTAACCCGCGAGTCTCCTGGGGGGGGGGGGTTTAGCCCCCCCCCCCTCCCCCTTAGGAATATCAGGAATATCTCAATAACTGATCTAGATATCGACGGCAAAATTGCAGTACCTTTCCGGGCATCATTTTACACCTTTTAAGAAAAAAATGAAAAAATTTCGTCAGAAATTTTTCGAGATATAGTGAATTTAGTGACGTCACTAAACACGATTTTGACACCAAAATCGGCTAAACTTTGCCAAGCCGTATAAATGGTGCATTTGAAGCAAAATGCAATCCAAAAACCCTAAAAGGTAGAAAATTGCAAGGGCTACAAACCAACTATCTCGAAATTTCACAAATTTTGGTTTTTGACCTTAAAAATTTAACAAAAAAAAACTTTTTTTGAAAAAAATGCTCACAAAATCAAATTTTTCAAAGATATTGAAAAACCGGAATATTTATCAGATAACAACATATGGGCAACTACCATACACAATTTCAAAATGATATCATCGTTTTTGACTGTCATGGCATATAAAGTATGGGTAAATCATGACGTCATATTTTGAAATTGCGTTCTTTGCCTTTTATTGACCGGATACAGAAAAATAAATGCCAGCACTGTTTGTTTTATATACATTTGATATAGAAACATGCTTTTTTCATTTCGATTTATCAATTTCATATTTTGACCTTCAGTGTCCTGAACTTGACCTGAACTTGACACTATCTTCACGTAAATGAAGTCAGGTGGTAAAATGACTACCACTATCGAATTCTACGCGTAAAAACATCCATAAAACATGTGCTGCATGACTTTCGTAGATATTTTGTGTATAGTGACCTTTTGTGACCTGACCTTGACCTTGATGTTTTCCAACAATCTCACTTTAGCTCATGTGGGATATGTATCACACTTTTGTCAGCACTTTGGGTGATTATAGGCGCAATCGAAGGCCATGGATGGCAAGTATTGTCCATAAACTCAAATACCTCGATTTTGACGTTTGGCTTGACTGTGACCTGACATTTGACCTTAATTTGACATTTTTAAGTTTGTGTTAGGCTTATCTCATTGAGCGCTTTCGAATCGCCTTGTGCGTCCCGCTGCGATCATTGGTTCTGAAGATACCAGGGGGGGCTAAAAAAAAACCACAGTGAGTCGTGTTACAGAATATACCCCACTGACTGCCGGGTTAAGAACTGTCCGCTCGGTTCCCGACCCAATAAGGGCGTTTACTAGTTTAAACCGCCCGATAAGAGCCCAATACGGGCGTTTTACTGGTTTTAAAGGGTATTTGTATTCATATTGTTAGGAGACATTAAGACAGGTTAATGCAAAGTACAAACCACGAAGGTAGGTATGTGTTGCAACTGACGTAAGATATTTGAATTCTTAGAAAACATGCAAAAATCGTCTGGTCAAAAGGCTAAGAGCTGGCGCCTTCTGGACAATAAAGATAGCCAGTAGCCACATCTGCTTTTAAAGAATAACTATCTATCTATCTCCCAATGTAATTTACGATATAAAAACACTTTATGTAGCCGATGGCGGTAAGAGCATAGTGGCAGGACACTACGAATCGTAAAACGATTCCAATCCCAAATTTTAAAACTTATTCATTACCCGAACTTTGTTCCATTCGCAGACTTCAACTCCCGGCAATAAGTTTTGCTTAATTTGCATTGCCTTGTGCTGGACAGATTTCTGCCAACATCGTCTCCATTTTCGCATCGGTTCCTTTTAGCAGAACCACCATGGCTGCACCCGATGAATCAGTGACGGAAGCTTTTTTAACAGATTCCATGTACAAACATACATACTCTGACCTTTGGCTAATACCGTGGAACACTGGCCGCCATTTGCCTGTCACTGCCGGCCACGGCCCCACCCGGAACTCCTTCCTCTGTTCGATGTTCACTGGCCAGTCTCACGCCATCACCGAGAACAATGTGTCGCCACTAACGATCAGGGGAACCGGTGTGTGACGACTGCCATGTCCATTCCTATGCATACAAATGTACTGCAAAGGCCAAAGGGAACCTAACCATAACCGCTGCAATGTTCGCTTCCTTGACTATCTTTCTGATCTTCCATTATTTTCACAATATTATTCTGATTTATTTCCCTTTCTCTCTTTCTTTCCTTATTTCTTTCTTTCTTTCACTTTTATATTTCCCTCTTCCTTCATCCCTCTTCTCTCCTTCACTATCTTTCATTCTATCCCATCTTTCCTTTTCACCGTTCTATTTGTTTGGTGTAGCATTTACTCCTAAGTGCGTCATGTTTTTATGAGTTCACTTTCGTTTTATAGCATGTGCTTCACTACCGTCAAACCAAGAGTCCATGTTGTGTACCTACCATGACGAACGAAACCTGTGTGATTCCGGCAGTAACTATCAAACAAGATGTCATCAAAATATGGCGTCTGGGTGAAATGTCCTAACTTTTACGTATTTTGTCACATGCCGAGCTATTGTTTCATGTTTCAACACATCCATTTCAGTCATGCGAGTTTGCGGCGTGATAAATACAACATCCATGTTTGAATAACTTGAGTATCTGGCTGCTCTTTAATGTGTGTTCAGGTGCACGTGCATATGTCGTGCTGAAATGCAACCTTCAGTAGAGAACAATGCATTAAACTACTACAGGTACACGCCGACTTTAACCGACAGGCCCCCCTGAGGTTTTCCTTGAATTACTTTTTACACATAGGGCGCATCTAGCTGACATTTTTAGTAGCTGAGTTTACAACATTTATACGTATGCTGTATAAATTTAATTGAAATTGGTTGAAAATTTTGGGAGATAATCATGTTTTGATGACGTCATGTTGGTGGAAAAACGATGATTATTTGAAAAATCGTAGAAAACAGAATTTTAAAGCAAATTTCAAACGCAATTCACCAAAGATACAAAATAACATTTTCTTTTAAAATGTCAATCTCGAATTTTCAAAGTTTTGGGTTTTTGACCCCTAAAATAAATAAAAACTGATTTTTTTTTTGGGGGGGGGGGGAAATTCCCACAAAATCAAAATTTTCGAAGATGTTAGAAAAACCGGAATATATGTGAGAGAACTGAGTATGGACAATACCCATACCAAATTTCAAAGCAATATCCTCATTTTTGATTGAGTGATGGCTCCCTAAGTGTCAGACACAGTTGCAGCTTTTGGATGACGAGTTTATTATCTTCAAAAATTATACAACCGTATAAACGAGATAAAAATTAGATTTTTAGAGTTTATCCTACTTGCATATAGTAAAATATATGTACCTATGTAATAAGAGGAAGTGGTGAGCAACTTTACTTTCATTTTCATCGTACGTAGACGCAAAAATGATATCATTTTTTGGGGTCAACGGCTAAAGGTATGCTGGCCCCTAACACTGCTTTGGCAATGGGTTGGGGACAGGTAGTGGGTTTTTACGCATGACAAATCAGCGTATTTTTCTCGATTTTTATATATGATTCTCACACACATCTTAGACCGCCTTCTGTACTTAATCTACCTCTTAACTTCTCGTTTAAAAAACAATCTTGATTTTGTTTGTGACGTCACGACCCTAGTGATTTGGGACGGCGCTTGTGACCAAGATTCCTTTACTTCAGGGGGGTGCGGGTTTGAGGCGTCAAAAGAAAGTCGTGCCAGCTGATGTTTTGTCCTCCGATTAAGGAGATACCGAATAGCAAAGAGTTAACAGGAACCTCAATGTATAAGTGCATTGCCGCCTCATCCAATTACAACAGTGTCTGCTGCGGGTTTGGTTAATTCTACTGACAGCAAGTTAACAGGAACCTCAATAAACCTTACACAATAATACAATAATACAAATAATACAAATACAATAAACCTCAAGTATAAGTACATTGCCGCCTCATCTAATTGCAATAGCGTCAGCTGCGCCGGTTTGGTCGCATGTGGTTAACAGGAATCTTAATGTATAAGGGCATTGCCGCCTCATCTAATTACCGCAAACACGAATTTCTTATTGGATGCTTATGAAAATGTCCAATTGTTTGAAACGTTTTATAATTAAATTAATTACCAAAGGTATATAATGCTTAAGCAAAATATGTCTGGTTTAGGAGATATTTTTTACTTAGTTGTCAAACCATGCACTCTTGCCCCTGTGTTGAAGCGGCAAACCCGCGCTACCTAGTTATTAAGTTACCTTGCCTTTACTTAATCTTGCAACGCCTGCACCATTAGTGGCATTGGTGCGTTTAAGGCCATATAACAACGCCGGCGGATATTGTAGGTTGGGAAAATATGATTGAGACAAAGTTATGAGAATTTCTGTTAGGTAGGCCACTCTCTTCCTGGCCAAGATACGACATGCATGTTTAATTAATAATTTGTATGTTGTAATTATGTGAAGTTTCAGCCATGCGCCGACTTCTTTAAACATCAATTTAAGGAGGACGTTTATTAACACATTAAATAAAAACAACAACAACACAGAGCAAACATTTCACTTCACCGCATTAACACTTCTTGATAGCAATAACAGAGCTACACTTACATCCGCTGATGTTTAGCGGATAGCACAGTTAGGATAGGTACGTCTCAGCAGCGGGGTATGTCATGCCGGCTCCTGTTTCTTTGCTTCCATGAAGAAAACAACTATCTCTTCGTTGAGTTCTGACTTCATCATGTCATGGAAGAGTTTCTTCAATCTTGCCTCACAAGTTTTTCCTTTCAATTTTCTCACGATGTTGCTTTAGTCGGGCCAGCCAAAAATCCATCTTTATTTTGTGTTGAGGGTCTTGATGAGTGGGTATCTAATTTCCAATTCGATCTTATATATCCGTATTATTTACCAAATACTCGCCGTTTTCAATCTCTACTTTAAAAGCAAACACTGACCTTCCATCTTAACCAGAAATTCGACATATGTTGCTAAGTTACAGTACAGAACTAGCTGGAAATGAACAGAAATTAATATCTTTGGTTTCGTTGTTCTAGGAAATTTCTGCAACTCACGCTGCACGCTCGTGCGGTTATTTCGTAAATGACTCGGGCTCTGAACTATTACGCTTATAACTGTTGCCATTTTTAGACCCTAAAGGCACGATAAGCTACGACTCTAGAAAAATGACTGCGGAAGACACAGACTTTTCAAAATGAATCACTACTGAGACGCTCCGATTCAGGTTCGCGCATGCATTAACTCTCGAACGCATTTACCATATACAAAATGTTTTTACCGCCGCGCAAAAGATGTCACGTCAGCGTCAATTTCAGTCATGATTTTCACTAGGGTCGTGACGTCACAATTACAAGGACCATGAACTTATTTTTTTTTTAAGTTTTAGTCATTTCTGAGTTCATTTGGAATTTTTATTATTTTTTGTTTAAATTTGCATTATGCAAAATTATCATTGTTTTTATGAACCCAAAACATTGGTACCTTACCAAATTGTCCTCAACCTCATTGCTGAATTGCCCCCTGGATCCTCCAGCAGTTCCAGCTAAATACAATACCAGTAAGGCCCCGTAGTTGGCGATGAACGAGCGGGCGCGACTGAAATATATGGTGAATTTCAACTCGATCGGGGAAGTAGTTTCTGAGATACAGAAAAGGTTGCACACGTGCGCACGTGCAGAGGTACCCTCTCTGACTTGTGGGAAAGTGGCGGCTGAGAGGTCCCTAACCACACACTAAATTTGAACCCAATCGGCTCAGCCTTTCCTGAGATATAGAATAGGGGTGTGCACGTGCGCACGTGCAGAGGCACCCCCCTGACTTGTGGGAAGGCGGCGGCTGAGAGGTCCCTCACCTCACACAAAATTCTAACACAATTGGCTCAGCTGCTCCTGAGATATATAATAGGGATTTTATTTGTTTATTTATTTATTGAGCCAACAGGCACAGGGCCCACTTACGGTTGCAGTCATGCTGCCTCATGCAACAGGAAATTAAAACATTCACAAACTACATGAGTGCACATGGTACAATAAGAGAACACACCTATACTGCATAGTAAACACAGCAGCATAAAATAAATACATAAAAGGCGATTAAAATCGCCAGTGAAAGTAGGAACAAACATGTAAATAAAGTGCTGATACAGGCAAAAACCTAAAAATAGACAAATACATAAAAGCGCCGGTAAAAGTAAATATAAACGTGTAAATATAGCGCTGGTACAGGCAAAAGACCTAAAATAGACAAGTGCAACTTAAAGCCAATGACCGATCACGGGACGTGATCTAGGCTCACAGCAGCGACCTTAACTCAAGTATGTACCCTGAACATCAGCGAACTTTGTGATGTCAGACCTATGGGTACGAGACGGCATAAATAAATCCGTCTGAGGGCTGCTGTGTGTGAGCGAGTTAAAGAGATGCGGGAGACGAATCAACAAGCCCCTCTTTACAGATGAATACTGAGCGCATGAACATTAGATCGGACCGAACGAAATGCGACCTGACCGATGCGCAGCCAAACAGCTCGAGCAATGACACATAATCAAGTGGTGGGCACGCTGCTTGGGTTTTAGATCCCAGCCACATCAGGAAACGGTGTTGAAGGCGCTCCAGCCGGCGCATATGGGTGACGCAGCGCCTGACCAGATTACGCTACCGTATTCCAGTACGGATCTTACATGGACCTTGTAGGCGGCGAGGGCTGCGGCATGGTCAAAGCGCGTTTGTTGTGTGCCAGCAGACAACTATGCTTCTAATTAGCAGGCCAAGCATGCGGTTGGCTTTAGCGACAGTGGCGTCAATGTGGTCCACAAATGTAAGCTTGGCGTCTAAAATGACGCCAAGATCACGCACGCGCACACATCGCTCAAGCTGGTGGCCGTCCAGGACGTACAATACAAGATGAGGTGATGAGCGCAGGGTAAAAGTGATCGTCTTGCACTTAGCTGGGTTGAGTTTCAAACGCCAAGTTTTGGACCACAAACTGAGGCGGTCTAAATCGGCCTGGAGGGAATGAGCGTCCTCTGGGGAACTGATTCGGTTGAAAATTTTGATATCGTCTGCATAAGACAGGCACGATGTTTTCATGTGATTAGGAAGGTCAGCGACGTAACAGGTGAACAGAATTGGGCCTAAAATGCTGCCTTCCGGGACCCCGGATAGTACCGGAGCCCAGTCAGAATGTTTCCCATCGAGAATGACTCGCTGGGATCGTTGGCTTAGGAAAGACTCAAGCCAGCTGAGCGCAAGACCTGAGATGTTAAAAGAGCACTTGAGCTTGTGTAAAAGTAGACTATGGCTCACACTCGTAAAGGCGGAAGAATAATCAGTGTAGATTGCGTCAGTTTGCAATCCCTTTGTCAGTGAAGTCCAGTAGTGTTCCAAAAAACAAGCCAAGTTGCTCAGGCAGGAGCGTTTAGGAAGACAACCGTGCTGAGAAGAAGGCAGTGCTGGAAGGCATGCTTGGAGCAGGCTCTCGCACACTACCTTCTCCAGAATTGTAGAGCAAAGTGTTAATAATGAGATTGGTCTGTAGTTGTCTGGAAGCTTTTTAGAACCATTTTTGAATATAGGATGTGCACGTGCGCACGTGCAGGGGCACCCCATCCCTGACTTGTGTGAAAGTGGTGGCTGAGAGGTCCCCAACCATACACCAAATTTGAACAATCGGCTCAGCCGTTCCTGAAATATAGAAAAGGGATGTGCACGTGCGCACGTGCATACGCATCCCACCCCTGACTTGTGGGAAAGTGGCTGCTGAGGGGTCCCTAACTACACACCAAATTTGTACACAATCTGTCCAGCCGTTGCGGAATTTTTGCGAGAAAACCTCTTTTCAACACCCCTTACGCGGAACTCGCCACGCGCAGTGGTAGTCACCCACGTGAGTCGGCACTGGTCTCAAAGAGGGTAGGTTAGATGGGGCTGCTCAGCAAAGAAGTCCGCTTGTCAATCGAACGTGCGGTTGCAGAGATAGGAGCTTCTCAAAAGCGTCGCCACGGGCCGGGCCGGGTTGGGCCGCTCATATTCAGATTTCCCCTTATGCCACGAAATGACGAGAGAGCACTTCGCGCTTGCTCGTAATAACATTCAAAATATATACCAGTAAGGCGCCGCAGTTTGCGATGAACGCGCGAGCGCGAAGGAAATGTATGGAGAATTTCAACTCGATCGGGGAAGTAGTTTCTGAGATACAAAAAAGGTGCATACGTGCGCACGTGCAGAGGCACCCCTTCCTGACTTGTGGGAAAGTGGGGGCTGAGAAGTCCCTAACCACACACCAAATTTGAACACAATCGGCTCAGCCGTTCCAATGATATAGAATAGGGGGGTGCACGTGCGCACGTGCAAAGCCACCCCACCCCTGACTTGTGTAAAGGCGGCGGCTGAGAGGTCCCTAACCACGCACCAAATTCGAACACAATCGACTCAGCCGTTCCTGAGATACACAATGGGGGGTGTGCACGTGCGCACGTGCAGATGCACCCACCCTGACTTGTGGGAAACTGGCGGATGAGAGGTCCCTAACCACACACCAAATTTGCACATAATCTGCCCAGCCGTTGCGGAGTTATTGCGAGCAAACACCTTTCAACATCCCTCACGCGGCACGTGCCACGCACAGTGGTAGTCACCCACATGAGTCGGCACTGATCTCAAACAGGTTAGGGTGGATGAGGCTGCTAAGCAAAGAAGTCCGCTTGTCAATCGGACGTGCGGTTGCAGAGATATGAGCTTCTCAAAAGCGTCGCCATGGGTCGGGTCGGGTCGGGTCGGGCCGGGCCGCTCGTAATCAGATTTTTCCCATACACCACGGAAGGACGAGCGAGCGCTTCGCGCTCGTTCGTAATCATTGCCATTTTTTATCCTTAAATAAATGCTTGACAGAAATTCGAGACCCACATTTTCATGCAACATTTCAATTCGTGAAATGTAAGTACTTGAATGATAGGTACTCAATTGAATGTCATTTTACAAAGTATTCGAATAATGTCCATTTTGACTTTGTTTTGCTATTTTCCATGGCAGTGACGATAATAGCGAGATTACAAAAATCATAACGTTAGGTTACTTTTAACCTTTAATCATTTTAGCTTCATATCAAAATGGAGCATATTAGCGGAGACAAAGTTATTTTGACTTCCATTTACCATTGGGAATAGGCATCCACATATCAATATATTTTGCAACACAAAATTGGGAATTTATGAAGCCTTTGTCATTAAAACTGATAACCGAGCGGGCGCGAAGCGCCCGTGAGGTTTCTCGTCAACTTACTAGACACATTTACATTTGACCCGGCCCGACCCGGCCCGACCCGGCCCGACCCGGCCCGACCCGGCCCGACCCGGCCATACAGACGATTTTCGGAAGCTAATAACCTTTAACCACTGCTCTGATTGAGATTGGGTTTCACCATTGGATAGGTCCATCAAATCAAATTTGTTTTTGGTATGGTGCATTCTGATGGAAGTGGTACCACAGCGCGTGGCAGTTGGCACACGTGAACGTCGAAATGAACAAAAAAACTTGCAAAAATGATTCTTGATCAAAACTGGCTGTATTATTCTAATAAAAATATGTAAATATATGTAATAATAAAGCATTAACCCGCGAGTCACTGGTTTTTTTTTTTAGCCCCCCCTTAGGAATATTAGGAATATCTCAATAACTAATGCAGATATCGACGCCAAACTTTCATTACCTATCCAGGCATCATTTTTACACCTTTTGAGAGAAAATTGTAAAAATTTCGTCAGATTTTTTTTAGATATAGTGAATTTAGTGACGTCACTAAACACGATTTTGACACCAAAATCGGCTAAACTTTGCCAGGCCGTACAAATGCCGCATATGAAGCAAAATGCAATCGAAAAACGCTAAAAGGTAGAACATTGCAAGGGCTACAAACCGGCTATCTCGAAATAATAAAAAAAAATGGGTTTTGACCCCAATTTAAAAAAAAAATATTGTTTTGAAAAAATGGTCACAAAATCAAATTTTTCAAAGATGTTGAAAAAACCGGAATTATATCGGATAACAACATATGGGAAACTACCATACCAAATTTCAAAATGATATAAATCTTTTTTGACTTTCATGGCATATAAAGTATGGATAAATCATGACGTCATATTTTGAAATTGCGTTTTTAGGATTTTATTGACCGGATACAGACAAATAAATGCCAGCACTGTTTTCTTTGGATAAAACTGATATAGAAACATGTTTTTTATTTCGATTTATCAATTTCAAATTTTGACCTTCAGTGACCTGAACTTGACCTGAACTTGACACTAACTTCACGTAAATGAAGTCAGGTGGTAAAATGACTATTACTATCGAATTCTGCGCGTAAAAGCATCCATAAACCATGTGCTGCATGAATTTCGTAAATATTTTGTGTGTAGTGACCTTTTGTGATCTGACCTTGACCTTGATCTCTTCCAACAATCTCACTTTAGCTCATGTGGGATATGTATCATACCTTTGACAGCACTTTGGGTGATTATAGGCGCAATCGAAGGCCATGGATGGCAAGTATTGTCCATAAACTCAAATACCTCGATTTTGACGTTTGACTTGACCGTGACCTGACATGTGACCTTAATTTGATTTTTTTAAAGTTTGCGTTAGGCTTCTCTCATTGAGTGCTTTCGAATGCCGCCTTGTGCGTCCCGCTGCGATCATTGGTTCTGAAGATACCAGGGGGCTAAAAAAGCCCCCCGCAGTGAGTCGTGTTACAGAATATACCCCAGTGACTGCCGGGTTAACTTATACGCTGAAGCATGCAGCGCTCAGGACGCACTCCCTTTTGGCGGATTTGAGAAAGGAGATAATTATCAATTTAATACAACTTAATTTTTATGTTGGCATGCATTGTGGCCTGGCAATTTTTCTGGAGGACTAAAATGACTGTGTTACTACCACGTGTGCTCCCTTACCGTTTCATATTTCAAACCTGTTTTAGCTTTACGAGAGCGCGCTCGCTCGGTCATAGCCCAAAAAGGCGTTTTACTGGTGTTAATAGCTATCCTTTTCTCCGGCTTTCCAATGGCGTCTGAACTTTTGTCAGTTAACAAATATGTTTTGCATTAAGATGCGGAAGGTGTTCAGACACCCATGAAAACGCGATGTGAAATCTAAACCACCGGAAGGGCACGGGTGCCGGGGGTCACACCGCAGACACAACACTGCACTCCGCCATCTGGGCAGGCCGAGATTATCGCACTGATTGAGGCGTGCTGGCCAGGGGCGTTCAGCGGTCAGGAGTCGGTGACATGGGGTGCCGGCACGTCCGACCACTTCTAAGTCGCCGACCCGTGTCCACATTCGGCATTACCGGCTGCGGTCGGGCGCCCACAGACCGGACCTGCAGCTATTTTCACGACCACTGAAGTGCTGTAGAGCTGGTAAGCGACAGCTAACGACAAGAGTACGGCACACCTGCGTTTCTCGGCGACAAAAAGCAGGTACGTGCATTAATGACTTATGTGTCGAATACTGACCCTTTGTCATACAAGTAATCCCAAAACGGATATGCTGGATGTTTTGGTGCCCAAAAGGGGCATCACATATCATGCAGTGACCATTCAACGACTATATAACAGCCATCCCATGCTGAAAACATCAGCTCCCGTTGGAGCTACACTGCGACTTTCGGGAAGTGTCCCTCGTTATTTTCATCCCTTTTTAAGATATGCCTCGGCATGGCTCAAAATCTGACTGTGCGACGCCTATTTACCCTCTAAAACAACGTGTCAAAACGTTGGTCACGTCTCATGCTAACCGGGACAAGTACTAGTTCATCTCACTGGCGATCATGTCAGCGTGTTCTGATGTTCCGTTCGTGACTACCATGACCCTAGCGGTGAAGCTCTCACTAGTATAACGAGCTCCGCGCTGTGATATAGTCTTCACTTCCCTCACTCGTGGCGGAACCTTGATGTTCGCTTCCTGTAACTCGGGAAGAGTCTGGTGGTGAACCTTGCCGTGGAGGTTATATGTGTCTACTTAACTAGACCTTGTGGTTATAACGGATGGCCAAGACCCCATTGTTGATTGTTATACGACATACTTGAGCTAGGACATATTGCATTGGGTAGATACCGCAACATGCAACATATATATATATATATATATATTTTATAGCAGAATCTCGTTGGAATCACGGGACACAAAAGGGGCTAGGACTATGTGATAGTTTATTTGTTTTGTTTAAGCAAAACCAATCTCAGCTTCCTGAATTTTGAATACAAATTCACACCGTAACAGTTTTACAATAGGAAATATTCCTTTTAATTGAGTTGATCTACATCTTAAAAACCCGAACAAATTAAGACACGCCTGTCGTTATACGACGTATTCCTATTTGGATCACCTTAATTCACACACAAATTGTTTACGATTGATGTTGTTCCATTGCAATGTTCCATTGCTCTAATTGAACCCAAGCCGTAGCCAAATAGATCTGTCGTGCCCAGGCCAATGCTCCCTGACATAGAAAAACAAGACAATTTATCATGAAAAACTCACCTTTTATCACTCACCTTTGCCCTACACAAATGTATCGTACAAATAGCGCCACATGCGCACGTTCCGTCTCTTTGAAACGCATCACCAATCGCTGCATATCTAATTGCCATACCATGGCACCAGGGAAGCATGACGCTCGTTCACCTTGATTTTGCAACCCTAGTCGCGGCTGCGTCCGTGCGAACTACCGCAAGGTCACCGATGTCTGTTCGGTCCTGCGCTGACGCGGCTGTCGAAACCCGTGGCGAAACTGGCGCTCCGTTACACAACACGCCGCGTGGGCGGGGCCGCAGTCGGGCGCGGGAGCCGGCCGGGGTCACCGGAGGTCAGTGGCCGGTGCCGCGCTGCCTCAGCTGCCGTCCGGTGTGGGAGGCTGCAGCAGCAACAGAGCCGCCGCCGCAGCTCTGGACTGGTCTGGGGCCCCGGACCCACCCCGACCCCGCCCCGCCCCCGCCGGGGCCCCGGCGCGGTGTGCACTGGGCGGTGAGACGTACTGCTTGGGAGTTCTCATCACGTACGGCTGAATTCACGGTCGGGACCGGTAGTTGCGCGCCATGGACTGGCTACTACTCGAGATCGACTGAGGTATCGGGTCGCGCGCCATGGACTGGCTACTACAGCGAGATCGACTGAGGTATCGGGTCGCGCGCCATGGCCTGGCTACTACTCGAGATCGACTGAGGTATCGGATAGATAGCTGAGGCAGACAAACATATCTGGCGAGGGGAGAAGATGTGAACGATACTGTGAGTATGCTCTCGTAAGTCTATCTGTGTTTTACGTCTTTTTATCTATCCGCCCATCTGTCCATTCGAATGTCCTGGGTCCGCTACTTTGTCTTTACGAGTGTATTTCGTCCATCTGCCTGCTCTCTTTCCGTCAGGTGCCTTTCCCTCTGCGTATTTATCTGACTCTCCGCCTATCATCGATCGGCTTGTCTTCCCGGTTTCCGTTTATACGTTTGTTTGTCGAGACACGTCTAAAACAATGGACCTACATTCGTAACTAGCTTGAACAACACTTGATACTCATCGAACTTGGTCAGGCAGACCAAGTTCTTGAAACAATAACCTAACGAGACGAAAACGTGGTAGCTCTTACAGGGAATGTTTCGCCTTTGTATTGGTTTTGAACTGAGATAGCCATTATCTTTGGCCGTGATTAAAATGTCGAAAATGCTAAGGCCATTTTCCCCAAAACTTAGCTGTTTTAAGCAATTTAATTTATAGTTTCCAAAATAGGGTCTTGGCTAGTGCCGCCGCTGATTAACTGACAGCCACTTTATCAGCCAATCAGCGGCGGTCTATAGCTGAATAGTAACGTCATCATCACAAATAAATAAATACAAAATTGTATAAAGTTAAGTGACTTTTCGAGAGAGAAAATATTACCATCGTTTTCAGCAGCACTTGCTTCATATTTTGGACTACAACCAGCGTATATTTGTAAACTTTCAGAAAGGGGAAACATTCCCTTTTAGTTTGGCGTGCATATACCTGTTTCATAGCCAGTCCTCGTGTGGGACTACAAGCGATGAGAATCTTCGGCGTGAGGCTCGTCTCAGTATTTTTTTTACGGAGTACGCGGATTGAGCCACGACAGGCCATATTCTCGTGCACAATGGCGGTGTGCGGTGTGAAAATCTCAGGTCCTCGGCGCTGCCAGCTGGAGGATGACTTTAGGGCCGACTGTCGGGCCGTGGGCAGACGCGCTCAGACAGGGGAAAGTCCCCACATCTGCCGACACTCTCTTTTGTTGCCACAAGAAAGCCCCATAAACGCCAATGGCTGCGATAAGGATCTGCATGCGACTTTCGCTGTTGTATTGCCATTAAGAGAGACAGCCCTCTTCGCGGTTGACGCTGGCTTATATTGGGGCCGGTCGTTACTCACAGTGAGGTCAGTCACTCCGGGGAGGGAGAGGGCGGGGCGTTCAGAAGATATGTCTGAGCTCCGGACATCATGCTATGGGAACACGGTCAGCTGCTGATGTTGTGTGTTTTAAACTCGGCCGTGGGCGCGGGCAGCAAACAACGAAAGCAGCTGCAGCAGCGCGGGGGCTGAGCGAGCGGCCTGACTCGTCCGTTTGCTGCCTGAGCCGCTGCCCGGTCAGGGCTGGCCCGATGGAGATATCAGCACTGTCGCCACTTCACTGTCGGTCAGACACTGTTGGTCTCCACTGTCGCCACTTCACTGTGGGTCAGATGCAACCGTCTGCGGCCCGGCTGGCTGACACCTCAAACATCCCCGAGTGGCAGGGCTTCGTGTGTGGAGAGCAGCTGAGCAGGCGCGGCCTACATCTGCGGTCGAGTTGGCACCTCGGCGCCGCTGAGCGTGTTTGGACAGCCGGCTCCTCTGTTTTTGCAGCCGTTGACGCTGTTTAGAGAGCGTCGTCACTTGAGGGAAAATGAACGAGAATGAGTCGCCTGACGGCTCCCTGACGGTGCCGGGGAGCCGTGCACGCTATAGTCCTGCCTGGTCACCATGCGGTGAGACGCTGGTTTCCAATTGATCACAGTGGTTTCTCTTGCCCCGTTGTTTCCGCGTCAGACGTGACGTGACGTCAGACGGTCAGCCGGGGAGCGCATCGTCAGCAGGGAAGACGGGCTAAGTGACTCGTCACTATGCGCATTTCGTGACCATTAAGGAGGAAAATGTAGCCGACTTGTGTTCCGTGCAGCAATGTAAGTACAAGGTAAAGTCACCACATGGGACAAATTTAAAACAGGTCGGCGTGTGTCATATAGGTAAGGGCTGGCGGGATTGATTGAATATGTTGTTGCGAGCAATGTAAGTCATTATACGCATCCGCGATGGACTTATTTGTCAAGAGCTTTACTAAATAAGGTGTAACTGAGCTTCATTTTCACAAAATATATTTTGGTTGACTGCACTTTTCCCAACTATAGAGCGAAGCTTCCATGTCTGGCCTTGACCGACGCTCAATGCCGCAGAGGAGCAGAGCAGCAGAGCAGCTAAATGCCGCAGAGGAGCAGAGAAGCAGAGCAGCTCAATGCAGCAGAGGAGCAGAGGAGCAGAGCAGCAGAGCAGCTCAATGCCGCAGAGGAGCAGAACAGCAGAGCAGCTCAATGCCGCAGAGGAGCAGAGGAGCAGAGCAGCTCAATGCAGCAGAGGAGCAGAGGAGCAGAGAAGCTCAATGCCTCAGAGGAGCAGAGCAGCTCAATGCAGCAGAGGAGCAGAGCAACAGAGCAGCTCAATGCAGCAGAGGAGCAGAGGAGCAGAGCAGCTCAATGCCGCAGAGGAGCAGAGGAGCAGAGCAGCTCAATGCCGCAGAGGAACAGAGGAGCAGAGCAGATCAATGCCGCAGAGGAGCAGAGGAGCTCAATGCCGCAGAGGAGCAGAGGAGCAGAGCAGCTCAATGCCGCAGAGGAGCAGAGCAGCAGAGCAGCTCAATGCCGCAGAGGAACAGAGGAGCAGAGCAGCTCAATGCCGCAGAGGAGCAGAGCAGCAGAGCAGCTCAATGTCGCAGAGGAACAGAGGACCAGAGCAGCTCAATGCAGCAGAGGAGCAGAGGAGCAGAGCAGCTCAATACCGCAGAGGAGCAGAGGAGCAGAGCAGCCCAATGCCGCAGAGGAGCAGAGGAGCAGAACAGCTTAATGCTGCAGAGGAACAGAGGAGCAGAGCAGCTCAATGCCGCAGAGGAGCAGAGGAGCTCAATGCCGCAGAGGAGCAGAGGAGCAGAGCAGCTCAATGCCGCAGAGGAGCAGAGCAGCAGAGCAGCTCAATGTCGCAGAGGAACAGAGGACCAGAGCAGCTCAATGCAGCAGAGGAGCAGAGGAGCAGAGCAGCTCAATACCGCAGAGGAGCAGAGGAGCAGAGCAGCTCAATGCCGCAGAGGAGCAGAGGAGCAGAGCAGCTCAATGCCGCAGAGGAGCAGAGGAGCAGAGCAGCAAAGCAGCTCAATGCCGCAGAGGAGCAGAGGAGCAGAGCAGCTCAATGCCGCAGAGGAACAGAGCAGCAGAGCAGCTCAATGCCGCAGAGGAGCAGAGGAGCAGAGCACCTCAATGCCGCAGAGGAACAGAGGAGCAGAGCAGCTCAATGCCGCAGAGGAACAGAGGAGCAGAGCGGCTCAATGCAGCAGAGGAGCAGAGCAGCAGAGCAGCTCAATGCCGCAGAGGAGCAGAGGAGCAGAGCAGCTCAATGCCGCAGAGGAGCAGAGGAGCAGAGCAGCTCAATGCCGCAGAGGAACAGAGGAGCAGAGCAGCTCAATGCCGCAGAGGAACAGAGGAGCAGAGCAGCTCAATGCCGCAGAGGAGCAGAGGAGCAGAGGAGCAGAGCAGCTCAATGCAGCAGAGGAGCAGAGCAGCTCAATGCCGCAGAGGAGCAGAGAAGCAGAGCAGCTCAATGCCGCAGAGGAACAGAGGAGCAGAGCAGCTCAATGCAGCAGAGGAACAGACGAGCAGAGCAGCCCAATGCCGCAGAGGAGCAGAGGAGCAGAGCAGCTCAATGCCGCAGAGGAACAGAGGAGCAGAGCAGCTCAATGCCGCAGAGGAGCAGAGGAGCTCAATGCCGCAGAGGAGCAGAGGAGCAGAGCAGCTCAATGCCGCAGAGGAGCAGAGCAGCTCAATGCCACAGAGGAGCAGAGTAGCAGAGCAGCTCAATGCAGCAGAGGAGCAGAGGAGCAGAGCAGCTCAATGCCGCAGAGGAGCAGAGGAGCAGAGCAGCTCAATGCAGCAGAGGAGCAGAGGAGCAGAGCAGCTCAATGCCGCAGAGGAGCAGAGGAGCAGAGCAGCTCAATGCCGCAGAGGAGCAGAGGAGCAGAGCAGCTCAATGCCGCAGAGGAGCAGAGGAGCAGAGCAGCTCAATGCCGCAGAGGAGCAGAGGAGCAGAGCAGCTCAATGCAACAGAGGAACAGAGGAGCAGAGCAACTTAATGCCGCAGAGGAACAAAGGAGCAGAGCAGCCCAATGCCGCAGAGGAGCAGAGCAGCAGAGCAGCTCAATGCCGCAGAGGAGCAGAGGGGCAGAGCAGCTCAACGCCGCAGAGGAGCAGAGGAGCAGAGCAGCTCAATGCAGCAGAGGAGCAGAGCAGCAGAGCAGCTCAATGCAGCAGAGGAGCAGAGGAGCAGAGCAGCCCAATGACGCAGAGGAACAGAGGAGCAGAGCAGCTCAATGCCGCAGAGGAACAGAGGAGCAGAGCAGCTCAATGCAGCAGAGTAGCAGAGCAGAGCAGCTCAATGCCGCAGAGGAACAGAGGAGCAGAGCAGCTCAATGCCGCAGAGGAGATCAATGCCGCAGAGGAGCAGAGGAGCAGAGCAGCTCAATGCCGCAGAGGAGCAGAGGAGCAGAGCAGCTCAATGCCGCAGAGGAACAAAGGAGCAGAGCAGCCCAATGCCGCAGAGGAGCAGAGGAGCAGAGCAGCTCAATGCCGCAGAGGAGCAGAGGGGCAGAGCAGCTCAACGCCGCAGAGGAGCAGAGGAGCAGAGCAGCTCAATGCAGCAGAGGAGCAGAGCAGCAGAGCAGCTCAATGCAGCAGAGGAGCAGAGGAGCAGAGCAGGCCAATGCCGCAGAGGAACAGAGGAGCAGAGCAGCTCAATGCCGCAGAGGAACAGAGGAGCAGAGCAGCTCAATGCAGCAGAGGAGCAGAGCAGAGCAGCTCAATGCCGCAGAGGAACAGAGGAGCAGAGCAGCTCAATGCAGCAGAGGAGCAGAGGAGCAGAGCAGCTCAATGCCGCAGAGGAGCAGAGGAGCAGAGCAGCTCAATGCAGCAGAGGAGCAGAGGAGCAGAGCAGCTCAATGCAGCAGAGGAGCAGAGGAGCAGAGCAGCTCAATGCCGCAGAGGAGCAGAGGAGCAGAGCAGCTCAATGCCGCAGAGGAGCAGAGGAGCAGAGCAGCTCAATGCAGCAGAGGAGCAGAGGAGCAGAGCAGCTCAATGCCGCAGAGGAACAGAGGAGCAGAGCAGCTCAATGCAGCAGAGGAGCAGAGGAGCAGAGGAGCAGAGCAGCTCAATGCAGCAGAGGAGCAGAGGAGCAGAGCAGCTCAATGCCGCAGAGGAGCAGAGGAGCAGAGCAGCTCAATGCCGCAGAGGAGCAGAGGAGCAGAGCAGCTCAATGCAGCAGAGGAGCAGAGGAGCAGAGCAGCTCAATGCCGCAGAGGAACAGAGGAGCAGAGCAGCTCAATGCAGCAGATGAGCAGAGGAGCAGAGCAGCTCAATGCCGCAGAGGAGCAGAGGAGCAGAGCAGCTCAATGCCGCAGAGGAACAGAGGAGCAGAGCAGCTCAATGCAGCAGAGGAGCAGAGGAGCAGAGCAGCTCAATGCCGCAGAGGAGCAGAGGAGCAGAGCAGCTCAATGCAGCAGAGGAGCAGAGGAGCAGAGCAGCTCAATGCCGCAGAGGAGCAGAGGAGCAGAGCAGCTCAATGCAGCAGAGGAGCAGAGGAGCAAAGCAGCTCAATGCCGCAGAGGAGCAGAGGAGAGAGCAAAGCAGCTCAATGCCGCAGAGGAGCAGAGCAGCTCAATGCCGCAGAGGAACAGAGGAGCAGAACAGCTCAATGCCGCAGAGGAGCAGAGCAGCTCAATGCCGCAGAGGAGCAGAGGAGCAGAGCAGCTCAATGCAGCAGAGGAGCAGAGCAGCAGAGCAGCTCAATGCCGCAGAGGAGCAGAGGAGCAGAGCAGCTCAATGCCGCAGAGAAGCAGAGGAGCAGAGCAGCTCAATGCCGCAGAGGAACAGAGGAGCAGAGCAGCTCAATGCCGCAGAGGAGCAGAGGAGCAGAGCAGCTCAATGCCGCAGAGGAGCAGAGGAGCAGAGCAGCTCAATGCCGCAGAGGAGCAGAGGAGGAGAGCAGCTCAATACCGCAGAGGAACAGAGGAGCAGATCAGCTCAATACTGCAGAGGAGCAGAGGAGCAGAGCAGCTCAATGCCGCAGAGGAACAGAGGAGCAGGGCAGCTCAATGCCGCAGAGGAGCAGAGGAGCTCAATGCCGCAGAGGAGCAGAGCAGCTCAATGCCGCAGAGGAACAGAGAAGCAGAGCAGCTCAATGCCGCAGAGGAGCAGAGGAGCATAGCAGCTCAATGCAGCAGAGGAGCAGAGCAGCTCAATGCCGCAGAGGAGCAGAGCAGCTCAATGCCGCGGAGGAGCAGAGGAGCTCAATGCCGCAGAGGAGCAGATGAGCCGAGCAGCTCAATGCCGCAGAGGAGCAGAGCAGCTCAATGCCGCAGAGGAGCAGAGGAGCTCAATGCCGCAGAGGAGCAGAGGAGCAGAGCAGCTCAATGCCGCAGAGGAGCAGAGGAGCAGAGCAGCTCAATGCCGCAGAGGAACAGAGGAGCAGAGCAGCTCAATGCCGCAGAGGAGCAGAGGAGCAGAGCAGCTCAATGCAGCAGAGGAACAGAGGAGCAGAGCAGCTCAATGCCGCAGAGGAGCAGAGCAGCTCAATGCCGCAGAGGAGCAGAGGAGCAGAGCAGCTCAATGCAGCAGAGGAACAGAGGAGCAGAGCAGCTCAATGCCGCAGAGGAGCAGAGGAGCAGAGCAGCTCAATGCAGCAGAGGAACAGAGGAGCAGAGCAGCTGAATGCCGCAGAGTAACAAAGGAGCAGAACAGCCCAATGCCGCAGAGGAGCAGAGGAGCTCAATGCCGCAGAGGAGCAGATGAGCAGTGCAGCTCAATGCCGCAGAGGAGCAGAGGAGCAGAGCAGCTCAATGCAGCAGAGGAGCAGAGGAGCAGAGCAGCTCAATGCCGCAGAGGAGCAGAGGAGCAGAGCAGCTCAATGCAGCAGAGGAGCAGATCAGCAGAGCAGCTCAATGCAGCAGAGGATCAGAGGAGCAGAGCAGCTCAATTCCGCAGAGGAGCAGAGGAGCAGAGCAGCTCAATGCAGCAGAGGAGCAGAGGAGCAGAGCAGCTCAATGCCGCAGAGGAGCAGAGCAGCTCAATGCCGCAGAGGAGCAGAGGAGCAGAGCAGCTCAATGCCGCAGAGGAGCAGAGGAACAGAGCAGCTTAATGCCTCAGAGGAGCAGAGGAGCAGAGCAGCTCAATGCCGCAAAGGAGCAGAGCAGCTCAATGCAGCAGAGGAGCAGAGGAGCAGAGCAGCTCAATGCCAAAGAGGAGCAGAACAGCTCAATGCAGCAGAGGAGCAGAGGAGCAGAGCAGCTCAATGTCGCAGAGGAGCAGAGGAGCAGAGCAGCTCAATGCCGCAGAGGAGCAGAGCAGCTCAATGCAGCAGAGGAGCAGAGGAGCAGAGCAGCTCAGTGCAGCAGAGAAGCAGAGGAGCAGAGCAGCTCAATGCAGCAGAGGAGCAGAGGAGCAGAGGAGCAGAGGAGCAGAGCAGTTCAATGCAGCAGAGGAGCAGAGGAGCAGAGCAGCTCAATGCCGCAGAGGAGCAGAGCAGCTCAATGCCGCAGAGGAGCAGAGCAGCTCAATGCAGCAGAGGAGCAGAGGAGCAGAGGAGCAGAGCAGCTCAATGCCAAAGAGGAGCAGAACAGCTCAATGCAGCAGAGGAGCAGAGGAGCAGAGCAGCTCAATGTCGCAGAGGAGCAGAGGAGCAGAGCAGCTCAATGCCGCAGAGGAGCAGAGCAACTCAATGCCGCAGAGGAGCAGAGCAGCTCAATGCAGCAGAGGAGCAGAGGAGCAGAGCAGCTCAATGCAGCAGAAGATTATCGTAAGCCGGATACAGGTATGTTTATTACTCTGTTGCAACCGAACTTTACCTTTCAGTTAATAGGTACTTCATACTACTAGTTTTGAACGTATACATCCTGGAAAGATCAATGAAATCTCCTACCATATTAGTAAATCATTTTCCTGTTCGCCAAACTCTTCACAATTTTGATTTGTTAAAGCAATATTGACGAGTTCTGTTATTTGACGTCTTCAAGGAAGTGCAATAGAAAACAAATTTGCGCTAGAAATGAGCCTTTGCAGCGGACTATACCCTCCTGTATATTTGAGATATTACAAAATGCTGCTACCAAAATCCGCTTGTTGAGTATATCTCAAAGATAGACACTCAGGCCCATAGGACATGCCTGACGTGACTTGTTTGCTGATTCGCTGAGCAAGTTTGGCGCCTGAAACTGGGAATCACGTGCACTTTGCGTGCACTTAACATTCGGTGGACGGTGTACAGTGCACGTGTCACATTTTCCACACTATTGTTTGCCAAACTGATAGTCTATGTATTGAAGTTGTGGATTGTCCTTCATGTGTCAATCGTGTTTCAGCGGTTGGTTTTCCATGCAAACCTGACACTTCTGTGTGGCAAACGAATAATGTGGGGTGATGCGATTTCCTACAGGAATGTGTTATGTGGTAGTTTCCCTTGTATTTGTACTTGGAAACGTTTGACTGCTATAGTTGGTTAAAGCAAGGAAGGTCTCATTACCTCGGAAGCTTCTGGGTCAGCGACCATACAGTGACTACAACGCACCAACATAAAATATCCGGTGACTGCATCTCTCCATTGAAAGATATCACCAAGCAAAAAACTTGTGATTTATGTCATCAAAGTTCCACCGCTATTTTTCATTCATTTTCCAGAAGTCACACATACTGTTGCGTGAATTGTTTTACTAATCACAGTTTGACCTTGCCATCCACATAATGCAATATCCGATATTGCACCGTTGCAGCAATCGATTGCAGATTAGTGACACGGCGACCAGTAGCGCATGACATAACCTGCAACAGGACCGACTGAGTGTTCATTTACACCAGGTCTGACGTCACACGTGACATGGCACCACGCTCTGCCCTGCCTCCATCGGGCGGCAGCAGCCGGCCCCGCGCCGCCTCCCCCGCACAGCCAGCCCCACGCCGCCTCCCTGCCTCCATCGGGCGGTAACAGCCGGCCCCGCGCCGCCTCCCCCCGCACAGCCAGCCCCACGCCGCCTCCCTGCCACCATCGGGCGGTAACAGCCGGCCCCGCGCCGCCTCCCCCCTCACAGCCAGCCCCACGCCGCCTCCCTGCCACCATCGGGCGGTAACAGCCGGCCCCGCGCCGCCTCCCCCCTCACAGCCAGCCCCACGCCGCCTCCCTGCCACCATCGGGCGGTAACAGCCGGCCCCGCGCCGCCTCCCCCGCACAGCCAGCCCCACGCCGCCTTCCTGCCACCATCGGGCGGTAACAGCCGGCCCCGCGCCGCCTCCCCCGTCACAGCCAGCCCCACGCCGCCTCCCTGCCACCATCGGGCGGTAACAGCCGGCCCCGCGCCGCCTCCCCCTGCTCAGCCGGCCCCGCGCCGCCTCTCCCCGCACAGCCATCCCCGCGCCGCCTCCTCCTGCTCAGCCAGCCCCACGCCGCCTCCCTGCCTCCATCGGGCGGCAGCAGCCGTCCCCGCGCCGCCTCCCCGCACAGCCAGCCCCACGCCGCCTCCCTGCCACCATCGGGCGGTAACAGCCGGCCCCGCGCCGCCTCCCCCTGCTCAGCCAGCCCCACGCCGCCTCCCTGCCACCATCGGGCGGTAACAGCCGGCCCCGCGCCGCCTCCCCCTGCTCAGCCGGCCCCGCCCCCCCCCCCCCCCGCACAGCCATCCCCGCGCCGCCTCCTCCTGCTCAGCCGGCCCCACGCCGCCTCCCTGCCTCCATCGGGCGGCAGCAGCCGTCCCCGCGCCGCCTACCCCGCACATGGTTACAACACGACTCGTGCAGTAAGCGGTGGCGTTTTGCAAATGGTATAGCTCGTTAACAGGAATACGGCGGGGTTACTTCATGGACGTGCTGCACGGGAAGGGGAGGCAGGAGAGGAGAGTTAATCTGCACGGGAAGGAGAGGCAGGGGAGGAGAGTTAATCTGCACGGGAAGGAGAGGAAGGGGAGGAGAGTTAATCTGCACGGGAAGCAGAGGCAGGGGAGGAGAGTTAATATGCACGGGAAGCAGAGGCAGGGGAGGAGAGGCAGGGGAGGAGAGTTAATCTGCACGGGAAGGAGAGGCAGGGGAGGAGAGTTAATATGCACGAGAAGGGGAGGCAGAGGAGGAGAGTTAATATGCACGGGAAGCAGAGGCAGGGGAGGAGAGTTAATCTGCACGGGAAGGAGAGGCAGGGGAGGAGAGTTAATATGCACGGGAAGGGGAGGCAGAGGAGGAGAGTTAATATGCACGGGAAGCAGAGGCAGGGGAGGAGAGTTAATCTGCACGGGAAGGAGAGGCAGGAGAGGAGAGTGAATCTGCACGGGAAGCAGAGGCAGGGGAGGAGAGTTAATCTGCACGGGAAGGAGAGGCAGGGGAGGAGAGTTAATCTGCACGGGAAGCAGAGGCAGGGGAGGAGAGGCAGGGGAGGAGAGTTCATCTGCACGGGAAGGAGAGGCAGGAGAGGAGAGTTAATCTGCACGGGAAGCAGAGGCAGGGGAGGAGAGTTAATCTGCACGGGAAGGAGAGGCAGGGGAGGAGAGTTAATCTGCACGGGAAGCAGAGGCAGGGGAGGAGAGTTAATCTGCACGGGAAGGGGAGGCAGGGGAGGAGAGTTAATCTGCACGGGAAGCAGAGGCAGGGGAGGAGAGGTAGGGGAGGAGAGTTAATCTGCACGGGAAGGGGAGGCAGGGGAGGAGAGTTAATATGCACGGGAAGGGGAGGCAGGGGAGGAGAGTTAATCTGCACGGGAGGCAGAGGTAGGGGAGGAGAGTTAATCTGCACGGGAAGCAGAGGCAGGGGAGGAGAGTTAATATGCACGGGAAGGGGAGGTAGGGGAGGAGAGGCAGGGGAGGAGAGGCAGGGGAGGAGAGGCAGGGGAGGAGAGTTCATGGTGTTTGTCTGGTGGGATAGGTGCGTCAATTACCTGCACACGGAACTGGTCAAGGCTGTGTTCATGACGTGCCAGTGGGAACCTGCCGCACAGTTAACGGGTATAACGTGACACCATTACGGTTAAAGCAGTTCGTAACTTCCCCTTCATTGTTCACTGAGGAACTCGATGAAATTCGAGCAGCCCTGGGCATAACAGGGTACTGACGGATGTAGGTGTGCATTTAGTAGTGTACCTACCATTTTGGTCTTATAAGCCTGTGTAGTTTATTGAGCATACATTCATCGATACCTAGATATAACATTGAATTAGGGACATTTTGAAGAAAAAACGAATGTACCTATACGCAAAATCAGTCACAGTATTGTATTAGTAGGATGAATGTGGTGGCGCATAAAGTTATGAGCGAGGTAGTTTGAGCTGAACCGTTCTCTTATCTTGCAAATGTATTCGATGTCGCATGTCATGCTGTCCAAAACTGGGCTGAGATCGTCGAAATGGCCAACTTGCTGGAAGTCTGTAACGGCGGCACTATACCATAGAACTCAGGCACGGCCTTAATGTGGGCACAACGAGACCAGCATTTACCAGTGGGAACCTGCCGCACAGTTAACGGGTATAACGGGTCAGACCCACGCCTCATTAGTTTCCCGGCATGTCTGTGCTGAGGCTGGACAGACGAGTCGCTCATTTAGCCGTGCATCTGTCGGGCTGGACAGACGCGTCGCTCATTTAGCCGTGCATCTGTCGGGCTGGACAGACGCGTCGCTCAGTTAGCCGTGCATCTGTCGGGCTGGACAGACGCGTCGCTCATTTAGCCGTGCATCTGTCGGGCTGGACAGACGCGTCGCTCATTTAGCCGTGCATCTGTCGGGCTGGACAGACGCGTCGCTCATTTAGCCGTGCATCTGTCGGGCTGGACAGACGCGTCGCTCATTTAGCCGTGCATCTGTCGGGCTGCTCTGCTCCGTTCGTTCGGTATCCTCGCCCCTCTGACGAGCCATACCGCCGCCCCTCTGACTTGCCGTACCGCCGCCCCTCTGACGAGCCGTACCGTCGCCCCTCTGACTTGCCGTACCGCCGCCCCTCTGACGAGCCATACCGCCGCCCCTCTGACGAGCCGTATCCTCGCCTGTGTGACGCCGAGGTATTCAGAATGTACTCCGGCAGCCGGACAGCACATTCCGCCGTTGTGGAGCAGACAGGTGTCGGCTCGCTGGGTGAACGGCCGCCCTGCTCTGGACCACGTGCTGAGATATACATCACCGGGGGGCAGGTATCGACCAGTTTGTGAAGTGACCGTCTGCTTTCATTACCGGGGCAGATTGGGACCAGTTTGTGAATCGAGAGCACCTGCCGGCAGCTATAATGATGGTCAGATTTTAATCAGTGGCGTCATTCAATGTGTGGTGAATTGGCGTGGATCGGTGTGCGTTGATCTGTCGGTGGAGATGTATGAGACTGTGCTTGTGCTTGACGTGGCGTGTATGTGGTTTTTGCAGCATGGGATGATGGTAAATGCCGGTAAAACGGAGATGTTGCTGTGTGGTGATAGTCGGCAGCTCAGCCAGATTGATCCTCCGTCAATCATGTCCATGGACAAAATGTTGCAATGTTCGGAGACTGAGGAACCTCGGCGTTGTTACGGACCCGTCTCTGTCATATGGCTGTCACATTGATCGAGTCGTACACAAATGCGTCGGCATCCCAATCGGCATTCTTAATTCCAAACACGCTATTCCGCCATCCTTGTTACCGAATGTCATCGATGCTTTGGTGTTTTCCCATATACGGTACTGTGTCCAAGTGTACGGCAACGCGAACCGTTCAAACATATCAAAATTGCAGAAAGTCTTCAACTTTGCTGCCAGGGTGATTTCGGGCCGACGAAAATATGACCATATATCGCAAGCACTGAATCAATTAGGCTGGCTGTCCGCACATCAGTTCGTTTCATACTTTGATCTTTGTCCGACGCATAGCATTCTCGCCACCGGGAAACCCCACGGGCTGCGCTCCTCGTTGGTGTTTAATTAACCGTGAGCGGGTTGGCAGAGATACCCGGAAGTCCGACCAACTGAGCATGCCTCGTGTGAAGAACAACCATGGAAAGAGGAAGTACGTGTACCGCGCAGTGAAAATGTATAATTAATACGTCATCTCTCATGGACGGTCCAAGGTATCAAAGCAGTCGTTCAAAACCAAGATCCGAGACAGAATTCAGCGAACCTAGCGGTTAGCCATGACATAGTGTGTATTTTGTGGATGTGTGGAGAGAGAAAGTTTTATTTTTCCAAATGTTTTTTTATAGATATACTGAGACCATGTTATTGACGAAGGTCTGAGAATAGCCCATTTTATGTGTGGATTGACCTGATTCTGTGCAATAAATACATAAATAAATAAATATGACCTTCTCCCGAATCAATGGGCGGTGTGTGACGGTTCTTTCGGGCTGTAACCCGCTAAAGCATTCACAAGAATGCGTCTATAATCTGATAACGTTTGACTTCATATTCGACGATCACCGAATAAGTTTGAATTGAACATTGAAGAGCTTTGAAGAGTTTGACGGTAGCTTAAGCTGGTACGGTGCGTAATAAGTGCCGTAGCTAGCCGTAGCTGCCGTAGCTAGCTAGAGCCCTTCATGGAATGGGAATCACCATGGAACCCATGGAACGGGATGGAAATGGGTGGGAAAGGGGGCCATTTTTGGAAATATAACGGTTTGGAACGGGTTTGGGACAGACCATATAATTTTTAGCACCTCAAAAAGTGAAATATGCTGAAACGGGTGGGAATGGGAGCCCCATCAATTATGAATTCGGATTGGAACGGGTTTGGATCTGGCTGAATGGGCTGGAAGGGGATGGGGCTGAAAATGTGTCGCATGAAGGGCTCTACTCGGGTCAGGAAGAGGATGGGGGCTGAAAATGTGTCACATGAAGGGCTCATGTCGTAGCATACCTTGCATGCAGTTACTTGATAACATAATGCACTGTTTGTATAGATGATAATGCACTGTTTGTATAGATGATAATGCACTGTTTGTATAGATGATGATGCAATGTTTGTATAGATGATAATGCAATGTTTGTATAGATGATAATGCACTGTTTGTATAGATGATAATACAATGTGTGTATAGATGATAATGCACTGTTTGTATAGATGATAATTCAATGTTTGTATGGATGATGATGCAATGTTTGTATAGATGATAATGCACTGTTTGTATAGATGATAATGCAATGTTTGTATAGATGATAATGCACTGTTTGTATAGATGATAATGCAATGTTTGTATAGATGATAATGCACTGTTTGTATAGATGATAATGCACTGTTTGTATAGATGATAATGCACTGTTTGTATAGATGATAATACACTGTTTGTATGGATGATGATGCAATGTTTGTATAGATGATAATGCAATGTTTGTATAGATGATAATGCAATGTTTGTATAGATGATGATGCACTGTTTGTATAGATGATAATACACTGTTTGTATAGATGATGATGCACTGTTTGTATAGATGATAATACACTGTTTGTATAGATGATAATGCAATGTTTGTATAGATGATAATGCAATGTTTGTATAGATGATAATGCAATGTTTGTATAGAAGATGATGCACTGTTTGTATAGATGATAATGCACTGTTTGTATGGATGATGATGCTGTTTTAGCTGCCTGTTTGTATAGATGATGAAGTCGTGTTCCAGTTATCCGAAGTGATGCGTATGAGCAGTAACAAGAAAAGACATTACATTCGCACTGCAACTGTCTGCCTGGTGTAAAGTTCTCCTTTTCATAACGGTACTACCAATTTTGCAAATTAGTTCTGCAAGAAATGGGAGTCAGCACGCAGAAATAATACAGTAAAGAAATTGGGAGACAACCTTGAGTCATAGTACCTTTTGTACGAGTGATGAGTCATGGCTAAACATTAGTGTTCTCCTTAAATAATTTCCATGCGTTCCCCTCTAATTTAGTTGCAACGCATAAATGAGTGGACTGTGACCTTAAATGTTTCCGTTACAGACGACGTTTGAGGTACACCGGTACAAAGCGGTACGACCCTTCTCTGGCCCGCGCGATTCTGTGGTTCGGCATGCAGAGGGATCTGCGGGTGTACCGTTACTTTACAGCGGCTGGCCACGCCCACCGGGCTACGAAAGCGTCCATTTGGCGTTAGTTTCACATCTGTTTGTCACGCCGAACGTAAACTGCCTTCATGAGCAACCCTCAGCCCGCTGCTTTGAGTCGGCGACTCTTTGTCGATAATCACCACACATAAAGCATCAAACAATGTCCTGACGTGGCAATCGATTGCAAAAAAAACGTATTTTCACAAGAATTAATCCAATATCTTCGAAGTTTTGCAGTGCTCTGGCTGCATTGTCACGGACATAGACGATCGGAAATGATTTATGATGTAATTTGTCTGCTTCAGCGCTTCAGCCGGACGTTCTGGGGGTGTTATTCATTGTTGCTATCTCAATGTCATCAGTTCGACTTCAACCATCGCATACAAACAGCGCATCAGGAGTAATGTGTATTTCACATACATTTATCAATCACTGCAATAGAAACGTCTCCAGTAATAGTTCAAAGGCACTCTGAACAGACATAGTAACGACGGCTGACCCTGAAGGATCGCCTGGGGGCACCACTGACACGAGCCTACCATGGAAACGCCCGCTTGTTACACTCGAACACAACATACAAGCTCTTCCTCATTTCGACTCAACAGTTCCTCACATTCAGTTGACACTGCACATTATGTATATACAGCCTATGAACAATGTACACTAAACACACTCCAATATACACGGAAGGTTTGGACACTATCACATTCTACAAACAACATGAACAGCACTGAAGATCCTCCCCGCAGTGGTGAGCTGATTGCCAGAGAGCCCCCGATTCTGAGGAGCGCACCGATCTAGGCAGACTTCCAGTCCCTCCCCACTTCAGCACGGCAGCTCTCAGAGGAGGCTGAAGAGCACGGCGACGCCAAGTGACGGCACCTCGGCGCGCGCCGTCTGCGAATCCTCCCGCCTGCTCGCCTTGGAGCGACTCAGCGACTTGAAGCACACGTTGTTGAGTGGCCTCATCTTGTCGTTATCCACAGTGACGCGGAAGGTCGACTTGGAGAAGGCATCCAGCGTGAGGCCGACCCGCGAGTCGCACAGCAGGTTGGCGCACTGGTACGGGAACTCGGACTTGGTCGGGATGCGCGGCCCGTCGTAGCCGAGCTGCGCCAGCTTCTGCTGTAGACACGTCTCGGCCAGCTCCGGACAGTCGAACGAGTGGATCTTGTACGCCTGGTAGTAGAGGAAGCGCTGCAGTTTCTTGGAGGTTCCGGAGTAGGTCGGGTTGAGCACCATGATCTTGGTGCCGGTGCAGGAGTCGCCCTCGGCGCTCACCACACGGACCTGCGTCAGTGGTGTGTCCACTGTGGAGCCGATCTCGTTGGTCTGCAGCGCCTTGAAGCACGCCTCGCCCTCCATCTTGTCATCATCATACAGCAGGTAGTTGTAGTAGCCGAGCGCCAGCTCCTCCATCCCCGAGTGGCACAGCAGCCTCAGGCAGGAGTCTATCTCTCCGAGCCAGGTGGCTCCCAGCTTATTGATGAGCTCCATCTTGGCCGGGTCGCCGACACAGGAGCTGAGCACCGACACGACGAAGTCCTCGGCGATCTCCAGCCTGGCGTACTGGGGGACAAACCCAGCGGCCACGGAGCGCGCCTGCGGGCCCGAGTACATGGTCACGTGGGTCACCGTGCCCGGCTGACTGCTCATCTGGACGTGCATCGCCGGCCGGGTCACCTGCAGGTCAGAGTCGCACAGGATGAACGACTCCAGAGGCTGCACCGACTTCCCCTTCAGCGCCGTCAGCAGGAGCAGACGCTGCTTCTCCGGCCGCGCCGCCGGGCACGAGGAGTCGTGGATCACCAGGTGAACGTCCCCGGCCTTGTAGAAGGTCACGGGCATGTTGGAGCGCAGGTAGGCGTCACGGGAGGCACGCACGTCATCCATGCAGACGGAGCCGGCCGCAGAGGAGTCGTCGATGTTGACGGAGACGTAGGTGACGCCGGCGACGGTGTGGACGATGAGCGTGTCGGCGGCGCACAGCAGAGGTACGCAGGACTGCGGAGCGCTGACCTGCCGCAGACGCAGGGTGTCGGCCGGCAGGGAGTTGCCGGACACGTCCTGCAGAGGCCGTTGAGATAGACACTCCATCAGGGTGAGGGACTGAGCCGCCGCTGCCACCGCCAACGTCGCTAATAGCATCACCTGGAACACAAGAGGCACAGGGTCAACTCAGAAGCCATACAAAGGTTACTAGGGTATCCGTATTGTGGATCAATGTCGTTTTCAGGAGAGACAAAAAAACGGGGCTAAGAGGCTGAGATCCGGATCTCTGTGTCCTGTGTCCCAGGATCCACAATCACATGGGACCCCAGATGCAGGTACACAATAAGCCGAGGGATCCACAAAGATCCCATAATCTGATATATTGTATGCCAAGAGATCCACTGGGATCCCATATCCAACTTCGGGATCCAGGCACGCCGGTAGGGACCTACTTCTTGCTAATTTTATAATATGGGAGAATTCATTACAATCACTATGTTTGCTAAAAGGTACAAGGTAATTTGAGGTACTAATTATCTACATAGTACATACTACATACACACAATAGAGACCACACATTTTGCTGTCAGTTCCTGCATCTTGTTTTCAGATCTGATGCTTGTTTAAATTAGAGATCCACTGAGATCCCAGATCCTGAAATATTTTACGCCGAGGGATCCAGGAGGATCCCAGATCTTCATGCATTTTACGCAGAGGGATCCACATGGGATCCAATATCTTCATGCATTTTATGCCGAGGGATCCACTGGGATCCCAGATCCAACTTCGGGATCCAGGCACAAGTCTGAATGAGTACATACCCTAACGTCGATAAACACAGACCTATAGACCAGTTTGCAAACATTTGTTTTGTATAATTCACACCGGATAACATGAAACGGCGAACGTTAGCACCGTGCAGCAGAACTCCTGCAACCAAAAACCAGTAGCCCCTGAAGGTGCGAAAGCGTTGATGCATGTGAGTTGTGACCCTGATATAAAGTGACGCGCCACTAAAGTCAACAGTGCATCAGCACCATCACACCCTGCCACACTGACTCTCGGCTGCGGAGTTTCGCTCGTTAGCTGCCACCCGGAACGACGCTGCCCGCCACCGCATCCCCACCATACCACTCAGCCTCACACACACAGAGACCACAAATTAGTCGACCTGTGGCCGGTAGTCGTCAATCTTATTCTGACGCCGGCCGCGCCAGGCGATGCCATTGTAGCCGTTTTAATTAGCTAAAACATGGGGTGTGGCGCTTTGTATCCCGCTGTGGTTCTTTTTTTGCGGCCCGCTTGCTCGGAATGGACCTTCCGCCAGCTGTGGCAGTTCGTTATCACACAACTAAGCGAACGAGGGCTTGTTGCGGATCGAACCTGTCCAAAAATGTAACAACATGCTGGACGATTGGCGTTGGGATGACGGGCAACAGAATGATTCTGCAGAATGCAAATGTTCGGCTAGGCGTCGGACAGTTTCACACGGATGTGCCTTCAGTCGACAGTAATTAAATGTCACGCTCTGTAGCGTAAGTGTTAAAGACTGCGCATTTCACCTGCTCTCTCAACTCTGAAGAGTCTGCACGCGACCACCAGCCATGCATGCGGACAACGACCGAGCCGGGTTTGAAGACAGCGGGTCAACGCCAGCTCGGCTCTGTTTTCCAATTGACAAATGAGCTGTTCCCAATGACAGTTATCTCCGCTGCGCTGCGTCGAGCGTCAGATTCGAGGTGACACAGACACCACGGACATCATAGGCGTCACAGACATCACAAGCGCACAGACATGACACCCGTCACAGGCGTCTGGCGCCTCAGAGCCGTGACGAGTTGCCGGAGACGTTCCGTGCCGTTCCGTGCCGTTCCGTGCCGTTCCGTGCCGTTCCGTGCCGTTCCGTGCCGTTCCGTGCCGTTCCGTGCCGGCGGGCGGCGGCTGCGCTCGTGATACCGCTCGTGGTCTCACGGCACCAGAGGCCACCTCCCACCGCGTGCGTCGGCTGATGTATGGAGCCGTTCATCCCAGCACCGCGCCACGCCGGGCCGTGGTCCAGTTCCGGGGTGAAAACTAGGTGACATTAATGGCGTGGCACCGCCGTCGGCCGTGGCAGTGCCCCCCGCCGCCGGATGTGGCACTGCGCCGGGCGGCGAGCAAAACAGACTGCTGTAGGCTAATTACTCCGGTAGGCTAATTGTCTGATGAGCCGCAGAGAGATTGGCTCAGGTTATTTCTGAGAGTATGTTGTGATGGGAGCATACAAGTTGGGCAAAGACGAGAAGAGAGAGAGAGAGAGAGAGAGAGAGAGAGAGAGGAGAGAGAGAGAGAGAGAGAGAGAGAGAGAGAGAGAGAGAGAGAGAGAGAGAGAGAGAGAGAGAGAGAGAGCGAGAGAGCGAGAGCGAGAGCGAGAGCGAGAGCGAGAGCGAGAGCGAGAGCGAGAGCGAGAGCGAGAGCGAGAGCGAGAGCGAGAGCGAGAGCGAGAGCGAGAGCGAGAGCGAGAGCGAGAGCGAGAGCGAGAGCGAGAGCGAGAGCGAGAGCGAGAGCGAGAGCGAGAGCGAGAGCGAGAGCGAGAGCGAGAGCGAGAGCGAGAGCGAGAGCGAGAGCGAGAGCGAGAGCGAGAGCGAGC